>JAEIIL010011411.1:0-15461 GCA_018905715.1 Drosophila lini | reverse complement strand
ATTATTAGAATCCTAAAGTTAATGATTGATGGGAGTCATCAATGGAAATTGATCTATTAATATTATTGTCTTTTGTTAAATAATTAAGTATTTTTAAGCATTTGGCAACCCTGCACTGATCTCACGTTATTCTTAAATACAATCAATCGTTTTGCCTCTTGAGCACTCTCCCCATCTAGCAGACCATCCTTCTTCCTGCCCGATCTCCCGCTTCCATTCAGGCCTTAGCTATTGATGAACGAATTTCACTAGTGGCTCTCCTGGTAGTTTTTTTTTTTTTTTCAATTTTCCAACTCCGAGGTTGTTTGGAGGCAATATTATAGATTACACTCGTGCACACCGACTTCCATGTTTATCTACGGACACGTATCCCCCGTATCCGGCGTGGAGCGTGCGAAAAAGTGGGCGTCGTCAGGTTGGCGCAATCTTTGACCTTTTGATCTTGTTTCCACAGCCAGCGTTTTTTTCCCCTTTTTTGGCCAATGTGTTTCTAGCCAGGGGCAACTTTTTGGTAGTTGCAACTGTTGCATAGCCGTTGTTGCTGCAACTGTTGCAACTTCCTTTGCGTGTCAAGTGCAAATGCATTAAGTTTTGACGTTGGCCAAATGCTGGTGTGTTGCCTGTTGCATTTCTCCGGTTGTTGCTGCCGCCGCAGCTGTCGTCTTGATTTTAATTGATTTTTATGCGGCGTGCTGAAATTGGCGGTAAAATCTTTGTTTTAAGTAGCGAGAGAACGTGTTGCTATGAGGCGAAAGTTTATCTTAGCTCTTGGTAGGGGGAGCATGGTCAGGAATTGGTTAATGATTGTCCTTTTGTGAGTTATATTGAGGAGATCTACTTCAACTGAAATATTTCATTTATATATTAGCTATATAAGCCTAGGAATAGAGATAGCACTATGAAATTATAATGCTTAAGGCAGACAGATCTTTTCCTTAGAAATATTCTCTGTTACGGTTTTACACAGACAATTCCCAGCTATATGAGATTTCAAACAACGTTCCCACTAATATAAACTTAAAATGTTCAAGCAAATGTCAAGTTGGACTCCTCTGTAACCACTACCCTCTACTTACCATATTCAACCCAAACACAGCCACGGATTTATGGCGCCTGTCATCATTGAAATTAGCAATTTTGTTTAATTGCAATTTACTTTTATTGGGCAAACAACAATTTCCGTTGGCGATGCCAACTCCAAATGGATTGCCCGGCGATCTCTGCCGTTTGCGTTGTTAATTGCACTTGTGATTTACGTAGTCGATTGTCAACACACGCAACGAGGCGCATAAAGTTTCGCATAGAGAGAGGGATCCTTCCCTCCGAGGGGGGTATTCAGGGGGAGTACTATTTACATTGCCGGATTGATTAAACGGCTCGAATTGACTTCAGTTTGCGTGCAGCTCGTGAGATGGGACCTCTCATACTGTGAGAAATGGTGATTGATTGAACGCGCTGGGGGAAAGTCGGGAGAAAGGAGAAAGAATCGGGCGGTGCTCTGGGCCAGGCTGCAATCACTATCTAAATGTATTTGACATGTCTGGGCGATCACCGGAGAACTGCCCCGAGGCGGACACATTAAACTAATGGCACAGTGTACCAAACGCAACTACTACGGCATTCTTTTTACGACATTTTAATGTGTGTGGCATGCGTTGAAAGCATTCTAATAACCATAAAATGGGAACTGGAAAGCTTGCGTCTTATGGATGAGTCAAGCTATTCCTACGATCTTAAACTTTTCAATCTAACGGAAACATGGATACAGTTTTGTATTAGCAAATCACAAGCCAGGCTGTCTTACAAGGTGAACAATCATGAATCACGAGCCTGTCTCCTGAATAAAGGAAAATGTTGTCACCTGCCATGACATTAATTGCCTGCCTTGATATATTTATCCCGGGGCCACACGAAGATCTCTGCAAACCTCTTTCAAAATATGACAGCCGACCACGAGATCTGCATTGTGTGTCCAACATTCTCACCACAAAAAGTTGGCAACTTTATCAGGAGCACAATTTAAATGTCAAGCTGACGACGTGTCGTGTCTGTTTGTCTCCAGGACCCCGGCTCAGCAGAGCTCTAGATTTGGGATGCAGATGTGCAGACGCCGTGGGTCTGGCCTGGTCTGGCCATATATTTATGTACTCGTAGTCGAGTGACTCCGGCAGCAGCTGGCACACGAAGTCCCAGCCGCGGAACGGAAGTGCAGCAGTCTAAACAAACTCAAGTGAAGCTGCAACGTCGATAGCATGGGAAGTGCTAATCGTCCAAAGCCCGCCACACGAACCAAGCGCGTCGATATGTTAATGGTCGAAGTGTCGGGGATCTGGTTGGCAAAATGCAACAGAATTTTGCAAACAACTTATTTATAGATTTCACAAATAGCTCGCTTGCTAAATCTAGACTGTATTTGAACAATGGAGAGTAAAATATATGAGACTCAATCTATGATAAACCCCATTCCGAGCTTATAGCTTTGAAATATAAAATATTAACACCTACACCTACCAGTGCTTTTAAAAATCATACTGCCAGTCTATGCATGATGATGGCCCAAAGACTTATCACCTTAAGGAAAGAAAGGAGTCTGAAGCCAGTGCTCGTTAGTTGGCCAACTCATTCACCGATTTATGCAAAGGGCCGGAGTCTTCGGGGTAACAAGATCATTAACGTGCCACATGCCGCTGACGGTCAAAATTCAATGCCGCCACAGTAGCATCATCATCCGAGGCCAAAGCAGCCACATCGGCAACATCGCCACCATGGAGTACAACCGGGCATTTGGAGGAGCATCTGCCGCTTCCATAAATAAAAAGGAATAGTTGTCGTCTTCCCTGAGATTCAGTTGGCAGCAGAAATTATGACTGGAGCTGGAGGAAAGCATTAGCAGCAGGTTGGACCCGAGACTCTGGAGGAAAGTCGAAAAAGCGAGTGGATACTGTGGCGCTTTTTTTTGACTGCACAGAAAGAAAATGAACTGAAAAGATGATAGAATCTAACTAAATCTAACTTGGAAGATCCAGTACATTTAGATTTTTAAAGACCACTTTGGAAGATTATGGATAACTACAAACACAAGACATTCATGCAAATGAATAGGTTCAATTTTTGTTACAAAATTTGATATAAATTAAATGGAAAGCTTGCACTCTTTGGTTCTGTGTGCTGGGGACTGGGCTCTAAGCAGGGGCTTCGCTTTTTGTTGTGCACCGCCTCGGGAGGTTAGTCACACATGCGCGGTGATAATTCAACGGCAGCCACGGCCGAGGCAACATTAAATGGTAGCAGCAACAATGAATCTACCTCCAGCAACATGTTGCCGGTGTCTTGTTAGTTGTGCGGCAAAAATCGTGACAAAGTGCTGCCATTGTTAGGCGCAAATGAAGAAAATGCCATTGTGGAAAAATCTTTGCGAAAAACAATTGCCGTGCCTTGTTGTTGCTGCAGTTGCTGCCGTGAAAATGCTTGGCGCACGTTTTGTAATCAATCAATGTGCTGTTAGAAGCCAGGAACCAAGAGCAGGACCAAAATATTTGACTGTCATGTTTCCAGGCAACACGCCGAAGAGTCTAACGAGTTGTCATTTGGAGTGGAGAAGGTTCCTGCGGAGAAAGTACTGTGCATTCTGTGGATTCGTCAAGGAAAGTTTGCCCGATAGAAGGGGATAATGCTTAATGCGGTCGAGGATGTCGCGAAGAGCAGGCTATATGAGTCTGAGTCTGAGTCTTTATATAGTCTGTAGTTAGGGATGAGTAGTAGCTGGGAGTTTACTAGAGAGAGTTAGTTATAGTAAGAATCCAACTTACAAAATTTACATTTTGGTTGAGGGACTTTTAGAACAGAGAATTTCAACCATAAAAACTACAAATTGTGTGTAAAAAACGTGCAATTTCAGTGAGTAAGGGAAAATAACCCCTTTTTGAAATAATAGTAAAGACATGTTCCCACACAGTCCTTCTGCATGGTATGGGCTAAGACATGAAAGACATTGTTGTTAGAACACTTGCATCTCTTTTTCGGTTTACGAGCAGCTAAAAGTCACACCGAAAATCAAACTCACCCGACTGAGAACTCTATTTGTGGGCTTGCACCTGCCACTCACTTCCTCGATTCTCGAGTGCTAACTTAGTTCTGAAATGGCCCGGAGAAGAGCTCTTCTGACTGCGATTCAGAAAATGTGGCAGCCATAAAGTATGAATATATTGGCCGGCAAGCGCGCAGTCCGATTTCCATGAATGGAGTGCAATTCAATTTGTGTTGATTTTACGAGACTCGAATACTCTCCTCCAGCCTGCCCAATTTTACAGCCAGCTAATTTTTATGAAGCGCGGACTGCACAAACTGCCCAATCCGCAGCCTCCGCGCTGTGAGTTTCCCAGTCTCAGTGACCCTAATGAACTGACATGGGACGTAGTCTGTGTTTCTGTGGTGCGGCGCTTGCTCGTCCGCGGGCGAAGTGGTTGCCACCCCGACCTCCTTTCCCCAACGGATCCCCAGCTCCACGATATTGTTCGAGTATGTTGCAACGACCAGGGACTTGAAAAGTTTATTGACTGGAAATAATTTATTAATTATTGTGTGCGCTTGACTTGGGTTCCATTCACGTCCCAGCGGAGGCATATATATTTTCGAGAATATTATTTTCTAATTAATATTTTCGTCAAAGCTGTGGAGATTAAGCTTAATGGCTTCGTTTGGGTGGCATTTTAAAACTGATTGCGGGGCTTGACTTTTGCAATCGCTTGTGAGGCTGATTAGTGGGCATCATAAAGGCTGTAATCGAACCGATTGCTCACCCCGGTGGCTGCCAACGATGCGAGGTGTTACATGACAGAATGTGACAAGACAGCGATTTTGCATTTATGCATGTTCATAGATAGTGTTCGATGGGAGGAAGTGGTTTATGGGCTTAGCTGTACTTTTCATGATGGGAAGTTAATTGTAATTAGGTTATTTAAAAAATTATTAACAATATTTAAAGCTTTGGGCTGCCACAAGTCCCAAAGTAAGCACCTCAGCTCCGTGCTGGGTCCGCCACGAGGCCTTTCTAAGCTCTCCTCCCACGCCAGTTGCATGCAGTATTCCCGAAAAATAGGACACAGTTCCCGCACCAACATGTGGCTGCCTGGCTGGCTATAAATCTCTGCCTTTGTCTTGCCCAATCCCCGCGTGGAGCTGGGCTACATAGATTTGCACTCGAAAAGTTTGCGGCGCATGCGCGACGAAGAACATTTGTACGAGCAATTAAAATCACACCACGACCAAAAAGGAGAAGCAGACGACGACATGGACGCTGGCGATAGCAAAACATGGCAACCAGGCACTAGATACGGATATCGGGCAGGAGGCGGCGGGAGACGGGCCTTCGATTGGAGCGAAAGTCTGGGCCATAAATAAGAAAATCAAAATGCCAAACTTCTTGCCCCTGCGCGGCGCCCCGAAAAGTGTTTTCGATAATGACCCGGTTACTGTTTGAAAGCCTCTGTTGCTGCTTACTTTATATATTATTTTAGGGGTATTTACTTTTGAAGTTCTATTAACTTTTTATTGGCAACTGCAAATGTTTGTTAATGGAGAAATATAATTATTGCTTGTGGTTTTTTTGACAAGAATTTTCCCAAAATTTTTTCATTATATAGTTTTTTGAATTCAAATTATAATTACTTACGGTTATACTCTCAATAAGGATTAGGCAAAAAATGACTATACTATATCGATATATTCAACGCAAAAGCCAATACATAAATCGATTATTATCTTTCCCATATATGCGATAAATCAATATTATGTTTAATTATTTGTTTTTAAAGACTAAACAATCAATGTTGCAAATAAGATAATAAGAAGAATCCGAACATTAAATTTCAAGATATATAAACCTATTGCACCTCTTGGTTTTCTTGCCAGTAAAAACAAAGTCAAGTTTTGGGTATCTGCTAGTCGGAAGAGAATATTTCTTGAGATCAAATTTATTGGAGCAATAAATTCGAGTATTTGTTTGTTTTGCATCCGCAATTGTAAACAAATTGTCACTTGACAATTACATTTGTGTTGGCCACATTCATTAGTGTCAATGTTTTGGCTTTGCATGCATCCGTTACCGTTACTCCGGCGATTTATGTCACATTTGCTGATGTGCTTGGAAATTATTTGAAATTTATTGCCTCCGAGGATCCTCTTGCTCCATTTCGACTGACGCGTTGACAGGCCAACGTCGAAAGCAACAACTGGAGCCGCAGAGCTGCTCCATTTTGTCCATTTATACGCTTCTTGATTACCTTGGACAGACTGTCTGTCCAAGTGGTCGTGTCTATAAAGACGCTTTGCCATGGCAATTTTTCAGTCTCATCATTTTGCAGCTTGGTGAAAAAGATACTCCACCGCTTGCCGCAACATTTTAAGTACAATTATTTCTTTTTGGTGGGCATAATTTTGTAATGGCTTGGCCTACTTGAGAACTGAGGCCTATTAAATGGCTGGCATACGTGCGATCCTCAGCTTTTATTTCCGACGACATATAAATAACTCCAAGTAATTGGAAGCGATGAAACCATTTTAAAGTGAATTAAAATCAGGGGTGCCACAAAAATCCCTCCCTCACACAATGCCATTTGTTATTGCCACTGATGACCATATTGAAGCGAGTATTGCCACATATTTTTTAGATTTTAAATGTGTTAAAACTACAAAAATCAAGAAACTGCTTTTTTATTTTCTTATTTTGTTTAAAGTTCGTACTCAATTAACATTCACTTTTGAAATTTTGTGGATTCTACCCGCTTCCCCTGAAAAAATACATTTGAAAAGTATTTTTTTAGTTTTTATTTCCAAGATAATTTTCATTATCTTCCCAAAATAACTCATTGGCTCTTTTTAAGGCACCGCCAATGCCACCGCAAAATTAGCCCACCGCCGAACGTATAACTTCATTTCGATTGGATTGTCTCGGCGAAACCACAACAAACGCAACCGCATCCACGAAATGCAATTAATTGTCAAGCTATTTAACACAAATATTTGAAATTGTTTCGCTAATCAGTTGCCTCGAGCGAACAGGGGCAGAGTCAAAGTGGAGCCCAAAGTCGATACGAATTTTGCTAGCCATTTTCGATGTTTTTCGGGGTCTGCTTCAGAGTCTGCGTCCAGAGCATTCCGATGTCCATAAAAATGTCACAGCAGCGGAGTAAATGCACCGCCAACAACAGCCACAGCCGCAGCCCCATTAAAATATGCCGATCGGCTTCAATTGCCAAAGTGGCCTGGCCTGGCTTCGTTTGGCTTGGCTCGGCCTGGGCCTGGCTCGAAAACTGGACTCTATCGCGGCTCCATGCAGTCTGTGCCGGAGTCTGGGACTGTGCTGCGGTCCACTCGACACGAAAGTGTGTCTGGGCACTCGCCGGGGCTACTGCGGCCGCTGGTGAGCGGCAAATGGAACTGATTACAAAATATGACCGCCGGCTAAATGTATCTCGCAGTTTGCTGCTTAATTTCTTCGATAGCTGCACAATTTTCTGCGTGGGTTATAAATTTTCAGCGAGCTCGAGACCAAACGCACGTGCTACTGTTGACGATTAAAGCGGTTTCTGCTTAGCCCAAAAGCTTGACAAAGTTGGTTAACGCAAATGTGTTGGGTTATAATTTGAGAATAAAATAAACAAAAGCTGCTTATTTCAGCATTAAATTTTAATTAATGTACAACTAATTCTTGGAAACTACAAGTTCAGAGCTTCCATTTCGTCAGCAAAAAGGAAAACCATCTGAAACTCTTTCCCAAACCTCAAGACCATAAAATCAGAAGAGGTACTTGACTGCTGGCAAAAACGGCAACGGTAGTCCAAAGATACAAATAAAAACATCCACCCAAGGCATAAAGCGATGACAGCCCAACAATTAGAAAAACATAAAGAAAAGCCCACGGAGGCGCGGGACGGGTACAAAAGTAAATTTAAATAGGGAGAAAAATAAAAGACATTCGAGAGGTTGTGCAATCCGAGTTCTTGTTCAAGTACAACTCAATGAACACACACTGTGCCTCCTCCTGAGCCACTGCTTTTCGTTTACAAAACAAGCCAAGCGGTTATCTGAGACGAGTTTTTGCCCATTGTCCATTCTGTAAGTGGTGTTAAAAAAGATAGAAAAAGCCACTTCAAGGAGAACCGGCCAACAAAAAGTATCCCATTACAATGGTGTGTAAGTAATGCATTTTGAATGATGGTCGAGTTGAATTTGAAGCCGGAATGGCCTCAAGAAAAATGTTAATGTCCGAGCAGTATGAAATGAAATAATTGAGCGGCAATCTATTCGTTGTACGATTTATTATCATTAGTTTTTCATGTACTTTAGTTGAGGAGAACCTTCCCAAGAACTTGTAACAAATAAGTAATGATTATTAGTGGGTATTAGCCAAAGCAAAGCTTATCGGATGGACATCCCACCCAGAACTTGATGGCTTCCAAGGAAAGTAAATTCATTACTACCCAAAACAATTAATAACGAATCTTTGAATGCTTTGAAATCAATTCACTTCCTTGGAAGATCGTTTGATCAATCGGCCGCATTTTAATTGCCACAAGAAACAGATGCACATCCCACCCAGAGCATGACGGATTTGTGCATTAAGCTTTTCGAATCGAGGCCAACGGGGAGGGCACCCGAAGCTCTTCACTTGGCGGCACAAAGTAGAACACAAATTTAATTATGTTTTCCGAGATATTGATGGACTCCGCTGCCCACCTTCTGGCGCGCTCCACATCTGGTTTTTATAGGTGATCTCGATTTATCGGAGACCAAGTTCATTTGGGCAATCCCTTTGTTCTAGGAGGCTGAAATCTTGGGCACTTACCCTCGCAGGCGACCGTGAATTGCTCCTCCGGCTCCGGAACCAGTTCCCAGTCGTCGTCGTCATCATCTTCGGCATCGCCATCGCTTTGGCGCAAGGCTGCCAGGTCCTCCAGTCGGTCAGCAGTGGCATTCATGCCGAAGTAGCCATCCTGGCACTCGTGGCACTTGACGCCCATCACTCCCGCCTTGCACTGGCACTGTCCGGTCCTCGGATCGCACCTGTCCCGGATCTCCGAGCCAAGCGGATCGCAGTTGCAGGCCGGGCACCGCAGCTCCACGTGGGCGAAGCCGGCATCGCACTCGTCGCATTTCTGACCCGCGTACCTCGGTCGGCACAGGCACTGGCCGTCGGTGCTGTCACAGAGTCCGCTCTCGGATCCCTCGGAGTGGCAGAGGCACGGCTCACAGCCCACGGCTGGGTCGCCCCAGTGGCCCATGCGACAGCGTTCGCAGTGCCAGCCCTCAGTGTTGCCCCGGCAGGTGATGCACTCGCCGGTGGTCACGTTGCAGGGACCGCCGGCGCAGTCGCAGCGCTGACAGCTGCTCCCCAACTGCAGGGGATCGCCGAAGTAGCCGTCGTCACACACCTGGCAGTGGTCACCCGTGTAGCCCTCCGGGCATTGTGTGCAAATGTACTCGGCGTGCTCGATCAGCTCGAACTGCGGGTTCAGGTCTCGGTAGTTGTAGCTCTTCAGCTGACAGCTGGGGGAGAAGTTGTTGGAGTCCTCGGACAGGGGGCAGGCGCAGCGCCGGCAGTCGTGCGGGGTGCCCTGCAGGGGATTCCCGTAGAAGCCCAGCCGGCAACGCTCGCATCTGAAAGATGGAAACATTTTAGTTTTATTGTCTCGGTGGTGTCTATCAGCCCGATACTAATTATCATAAACTGGATTTAAGTATTCTCAACATCACACAATATAGATGTTCTTGAGTGGTATATAAATATACTCAAAGCTACGTCAGTCTATCCTTCTTGTTAGATATATCAAGATATAAGATCATTTACACAGGACTCTTTTACGTTTTACGCAGATTAATTTAATAGTTCACGGAGTTCAATTAAATAGTTATTAAACAAATTGTTCATAAAAAGACAACACTACAGGGGCCGCGCAGAGCTGTCTCATGGGGTCAAGTCATGAATCCTTTAGTTTTTCTTTCTCAAATATTAACAAAATATATAAAAAGCTTAATATTCGCTAACATGTAGAAACAAATTAAATATCCAACTCTTCCCTTATATCTCGTCTTGCTTAAGATTTATACATTGTTTTCAGAAGCACAAAATTTAGTATTGAAAATTTTTTTTTGTTATTTGTTAATGTAAAGGTTATATCTTCAGATATTTAAATTCATAAGTTTAGAAGTTCGAAAACGGCAGAAAGACAGTTTGAGAGCGGCTGGAATATACTTGGCGTCTCGACTAAGCAGTGCGGTGCGTGACGTGGCTAGGTGTGGTGAGTTAGTTACCGCGCGAACCCTAGATGTGGGCTGTTACTTGGCTAACTGTGGAATGTGTGCTGTTGAACTGCTTACTTTAACAGTGCTTATTAATTTATTTCTAACTGGAAACTGAAAATAATCCAATAGGAATAATATCGGTAATACTCCCATTTTGACTAAGCTATTTCTCTTTTCTTCAGAAAGTGTAACGGCGCAGTGTGCCGTTTCAGTATAACTTTTTCGCAGATACTCACCGATCTCCGAACGTGTTGTGCATGCAGTCACCGCAGTTGCCGCTCTGCAAATCGCAGGAGTTGGAGTGGCCGTTGCAGGGACACGGAATGCACTTGCTCAGCAGCTGGTGGTCCGAGGTGTTCTCGTAGATGCGCTTGAATCCGAAGGCGCAGCCCTCGCAGGAGAGCCCGGTGTAGCCGGTGGGGCACACACACTGCTCCACTTGGCTGGAGGACTGGCCGCCAAGTTCCACGCCGCCGGAGTACATAACGGCCCGCCTTAGGGAAGTGTCGCCCTGGTCGGTGTGGAAGGCGGCCCGAATGAGGACAGCGTCGAGCGAGACGAGGACCGAGAGAAACTGCGACCTGGTGACGGGCTCTCCATGATAATCGCCAGCCTCTGTACGCCGCAGCCGGGTCTTTATGTCCTTGACAGAGGGTGGCACGTGGTACCAGCCCTCCTCGGTTAGCGACACATTTAGGCTGGCCTCCAGGCCCTCGAAGGACTCGTCCCCGAAGGCGATCTTCAGCCCGTTCCTTCCCCACAGTATCACGTTGGGTCCCGTGGTGGGCTTGCCCGAGGTGTCGCCCCGCAGCACGTACCAGGAGAGCAGCAGCTGGAGCCGCGCTCCGTAGCTGGTCAGGCGGTTCCCTAGATAGCCCACTGGAGCCTGCCAGTAGATGGCCTCCACCTCGTCCAGCTCGTTGGCAAAGATCAGGCGATTTTGCTCGGCATCCACGGGTATCGGGATCGGGTGCACTCTCTGGATGTCTGTTAGCTTCCAGTCGTTGAGCGTCTCAAAGGCCAGTGTCTGGAGTTTGGCACTGCTGCACGTCTGGGAGATGCCGGAGCACCAGCAGCTGGTGCAGCCCAGGGGATTGTCCTTGCTCAGATCAAAGTGCCCCGGCGCGCAGTCGGAGCAGGTTGTGCCCTCCACATTCGCCTTGCACTGACAACTGTCTGCGCAGGATCCATCGGAAGCGGTGGTTCCCCTGTCGTCGCACTCGCACCGTTTGCAGGTCTCCCCGTAGTAGCCCGGAGCACACTCCTCGCAGCTCTTGCCCTGGAAACCCTCGAGGCAGTGGCAGTGTCCGCCCTCCGGCTTACAGAACCCTGTGGACCGCTTGGGGTCACAAGAGCAGGGTTGACAGGGATTGGTGAGCGGGGCGTCCGAATCCCGATAGTACCCGCCCTCGCAGAACTCGCACTCGTTGCCGGCAGTGTGGTTCGAGCAGCTCTGGCAGATGCCTTTGTCCAGGAAGGAGTCGTAGGCACAGCTCTCGGCGTGGCCATTGCACTGGCAGATCTCGCACTCCCCGCCCAGTCGGTATGGCCTGTCCTGGAAGAGCGGGCAGCACTCGTCGCACTGCCTACCGCACGTGTTGTGGTGACAGACGCACTGCATAAGGGGGTCGGACGACGACTCCTGGGTGCGATTCGCATGGCCGTGGCAGTCCAGGCGGGCGCTCACCCGCAGCTGTTTCAGGGAGTAGAAGCTGCGCTTCTCCAGCGATGCGGAGTCCAACAGCCAGTCCACGCTGTTGTCCAGGTTCGCTGTTGAGTGCATTCCCTGGAGGCGAATCCTCAAGAAACGAGCAGTTATGAACTCCATTAGCTCGGGACTCTGGTCGGTGGCACCTGGCCGATTCTTTAAGAGAGACACGTGCAGCTCCCCATTCTCCAGGGGCAGCGGTTTCGAGAACTGCGTTGAGCAGATTACCTCGGTGTCGTTCTGGAACACGTACTTGCCGTTCTGTCCGGACAGATTCCATCTTCGCCTGCAGTCCGCGTCGCTCAGACCAAAGTACTGCCAAGGCTCGAACTTAATGCCGTCAAGGGACCTCTCCAGTATCCAGGATGCTGGACGGGGAGAGTTGGCCGATTTCAGCAGGACAAAGAAGATTTGATAGGTCTAAAAGGAAAAGAGAGTGGAGAAATTGTAAGCTTAAATGCAAGAGGGGAAATTATATATTTCTAATGAGTTTTCTTATGGTTTCAAGCCCTAATATGAAATAGAAATAATATTCTGCTATCTGCCAGGGTTATTCACTTAGCTAGAAAAACAGGTCATACTACTTACACATAAAAATTTCTGCAGTAAATTCAACCAATTTGGCAGTCAAACTGCCCCAACAAAAAATCATTTGTTGATTTTACTGTAAACTACAGTATAACAACGTAACGCGTTACGTCATATGACTGCGCTACAGTAAATTCAACCACGATTCTGCAGTACAAAGGTTTCAACCTACGAAAATGGTGTTACCTATAGGTAACATTTATTCAGAGCTTGTAAAACAGCATCAACTTGTATGATCAATGATCTTAATTATATTTGATCAAAAATAATAGATGATCTCTTAAGCTAAAGCTACCAAGTGTTGATGTAGCATTTAAATAAGAGGAAGAGAGAGAAAGTCTTGTCCGAAAAACAAGCATCCTCGATCTCTAAAGCGAGACGTTATAGAAGACGTTCTCCCGATCTGTGTTCTTATCTTAAGATGTACCTATACCTA
The DNA here is from genome assembly GCA_018905715.1 of Drosophila lini. NCBI lineage: Eukaryota > Metazoa > Arthropoda > Insecta > Diptera > Drosophilidae > Drosophila > Drosophila lini. The sequence goes on along the minus strand of JAEIIL010011411.1, from coordinate 2,427 downwards.
CAATTATTATTTTTATTCCAATAGGTATCTCTTTTTATTTATTTTTCCTTGTGAGCATGTTTTTCCCCCCACAGATTTGTCTCCCTTCACACCTCGGCATTACGGTTTTATAGCCACTGGGCCCATGAGCAATAAATTATCAACGCACCCAAATGTCAATGTTTCTGTCACCAGCTGATGTTTCTATTCAGCAATATCTTTGCATCTGCGACTACCAACAAACTGCGTTCGCTCGTAGCCCCGTAGTACTGCAAAAATCTTTAAACCCAACATTGCCATTGCCGCGTCATAAATTTCCCAGACTGTCAACCAACCGCAGGCGCAGGCGCAGGCCAACCCTCCAAAGCTGCCGCCCAACTGTGGCTCCTTCAAAGTGGCCGGCAGCCACGGCTGACAAACGATATTTGGAAAAATTATTGGAGGGGGGGGCAGGGGTACAACAAAAAAGCGAAATGCCAAAAACGTCGCGTGTTCGAGACGCTGAAAATGTTGCGTCTATCGAAGATCAGAGACCAAAAACGCCACACATGGCCCGGACAGACCAAAATGAAAAAATCAATAATAGGCATGCAATTGAATTTTCCGACGGGCGGCTTGTGTCGAAGGTGTGGCCAGGTGTATAATTGATTACGACGCACTGACTTAGGCCGGCCCCACGGCGCCATTCAACCAGGTACGCGTATTATTTTCAAGTTTTCCGTTTGAATCTTATTACCAGTCATCATAAGCCACCGAGATAAAACAACTCTATCGAATTTCAAAGCCACTTGTTTACCCGCAGCTCACTAAGTAGCTAATGGCATCGTCGCACACAGATTGCCCGATTTGCTGATAAAATGCAAATACCCAAGAAGTCAAAAGCCGGCGTGAGTGGAGAGGCGTTTGCTGCCTGTATTTGATTACAGCTACAACTGCGTCCGTCAAGGGGATAAGATTAGAAAAATAAATAAGTAAAGGAGACTGTCCAAGCGTCCATAACGGAGCTGGTCGAAGGTGGCAAATCTTTCGTGGAAAGGCCATGGAAATACTATGAACATATATTAAAGCAATTCCAGCTTCCTAGGACAGCACACCGCACTTCCGATTATCCGCTAAGAAGCCACTGAAGCTGACACATTCGAATGGCTGAGATAACTTATCTCTAGTGAATTACGTTGTCCCCATCAAATTTCTGTCCGAAGCCGTGATTGCAATCAGCGTTGGAGCGTCCCGGGCTGGGCTACCGAACTGATTTCCCGATGGCCACAGAACCAGAACTAGTTCCAGATAAAGAAAGAGGCCTCCTTCCCTGTGGAGACGTGAAAATCGCTGTAGATTGCAATCGAAGAGGCAGCAGGTGATGGCCTCAAGGGTAACGCTTTGACGTTTTTATCAGTTTGGACCAATTGACGGCAACAACTGCAAACTTGTTTACAACAGCGCGATGAAGATCACCTTTGTATAAATATTTGGTCAGCGGATCCCTAGTCACAGGGAGTTGCTTAAACCTGTAGCATCCAGATACTTGTCAACTGATAAGGTCAAGTCTAACCAAATTGCTAAAATATTCCGACGAGACAACTTAATTTGCCATTGGAGGCAGACCGGGCGAAGGAAGTTACGGTGATAATTTGAGTTGATAAACGAAACAGAGTAGGAGAGAGCATTGCATGTCGTAAATTACACGAATTAGCATTTATGGCAATCAAATATTTATCGCTCAATGAAGAAAGTCCATCGGGCACAGCTGACAGGAAACTTCCTCCGCACGGGGCCCCGAAAACCAACACGGACGCTCCGTTAATTGCCAAAAACACACAGCGAGGGAAAAACTCATGACATCGTAAAATTTCTAAAATAAACCGGCAAAAAATTGAAGTAGACAGACTGAAACACCAAAAATAAAAGACAACAAATTTAGGGCTTCGCTTTTAATTTTATTTGGGTCTGCTAGTCTGCTAGACAGCATTTTATCTGCGTATATTTTTTGGCAAATTATGCAGTTTTCCGCCTCATTTGAGGCAACCGAAACAGAATCTTTTATTTTTCGAACGCTTTTTGTGTTGGCACGCTTTTAGATAACATGGTGAATGAACCCACATGTCAGACAGGCTGCTCGTGTGTTATTTGCACATTTTCTTACTTTTTCCTCTATCGTGTTGGTAGCTCACACTGAAGTAATCGAAAAGTTTTATGTCTGCTGCATAGACTTTATCTCTAAAAACTGGAGCATTAATGCGGCTCAAGAATGAGTAATGTTTGGAATAACTTGTTTGAATTTAAAAAGAATGTTGACTGAGGTTTCTAGGATAAACTTAACGCTTAAATGCCTAGACAGAATGCGGTTCTTAATTATTCCACGGCTGCACCTCAAACAATTTGTACAACTTATATTATTATACCCTTGCAGGGTATTATAATTTCAGTCAGAAGTTTGCAACGCAGTGA
>JAEIIL010011404.1:0-25259 GCA_018905715.1 Drosophila lini | reverse complement strand
TCAGAGTGACCAAGGAGAAAATATCAAAAAATATTCGATATTTGGGCAAAAAATTTTCATTTATCATTTTCAGGACAACAACAACCCTAATAAAAGCCCGGCTTAGTGATAAAGAACAGAGGAACTTTGGTTTTGACCCCTCCCGTGCGTCAGTCGTATTTTCTCATCCGATTTAATCTGATCTCCAGCAGAATGAGGGAGCAAGGTGCAGTGTCTGCAGTTTGGGGGATCCTACTGATCCTTGTGATCGCTGGATGCCAGTGTCACGGGACGGCGGACGAGAGGCGCTACCAGTACGAGATCAAGGAGTTCCAGGTACCCCTCGATCACTTCAGCTTCCTGATCAACGCCACCTTCAATATCCGGTATCTGTACAACGACTCGTTCGTGGATAAGAGCAATGCCCGCACACCCATCTTTTTTTACACCGGAAACGAGGGGGACATCGAACTCTTCGCCCAGAATACCGGATTTCTTTGGGAGCAGGCGCAGCTGCAGCGGGCTCTGGTGATCTTCGCGGAGCATCGTTATTACGGCAAGTCCCTGCCCTTTGGCAGCTCCACCTTCAACAGCAGCATGCCAGAGCACTTGGCCTACTTTACGGTGGAGCAAACGCTGGAGGATTACGCCATGCTGATCACCTTCTTGAGGAACGAACGCCAGATGCCGGTGGTGGCCTTCGGGGGATCCTACGGCGGCATGCTGGCCGCCTGGTTCAGGATGAAGTACCCGCATTTGGTGTACGGAGCTCTGGCCGCCTCGGCGCCTATTCTGCAGTTCCCCGGCATCACCGACTGCGACATCTTCTACAGGATAGCCACCTCCGTCTTCCAGAATGCCTACAATGGCAACTGCACCGTGAACATAGCCAAGTCGTGGAAACTCTTTGAATCGCTGGGCGGGAATGACGCCGGCAAGAAGCAGATTTCGGAGGCGTTTAATCTCTGCACGCCCCTGAAGACCGACGGCGATCTGAAGCAGTTTCTCGACTACGTGGAGGAGGTCTACAGCAACCTGGCCATGGTCAACTATCCGTACAACAGCAGCTTCCTGGCCCCCCTGCCCGCCTATCCGGTGCGCCAGGTGTGTTTCTACCTGAAGGATCTGCATTCCACGGACGGTGATCTTCTGCATGCCATGGCCAGTGCCCTGGCTGTGTATACCAACTACACGGGCTCGGCCAAGTGTCTGGATACCTCTGTAAGCTCCAGTGCGGATGCCTCCGGCTGGGACATACAGACCTGCAACCAGATGGTGATGCCCTTCTGCTCCAACGGCACCGAGACCATGTTCCGCCCCTCCACTTGGAACTTCAAGGAGTTTGCCGAGAAGTGCTACAAGAACTACCGCCTCACACCCAAGCCATATGATATCATCTTGAGGTATGGGGGGAGGAACATCGAGTCTGTCACGAATATCATATTTAGCAATGGTCTGTTGGATCCCTGGAGCGGCGGCGGTGTCCTGCAGGCGCCGAATGACAAGGTGTTTGTGATCATCCTGCCGGAGGGCGCCCATCACTTGGATCTGCGTCACTCCGATCCCGCTGATCCGCCTTCGGTGCGCGATGCCAGGCATAAGGAGGCGGCCATTATAGCCCAGTGGATCAAGGAGTTTTGAGAAGAGAGGAAGAGATTTTTTATAAATCGAAAATAATATCATTGGGCCTTTTTTCTTCGAGGAAGATTATATACATTTTGTAGAATGAAGAATAGTTCTTAAAATTTTTATAGCTTCCTACCCAGAAAAACTGTATACCTTGTTAAAAAAACTGTTTTTATCTAAATAAAATAAAATCTACAAACCTTAGCTTTACAAAAAGACTTCTTCTTGAAACCCTCTCAACTTTCGTGCCTAATTGTTGAGCACAAATGCAAATCCTCGCTGGATTCGTTGAAACTATTTACTAAGGCTTCAAAAACATTTACATAATTCATAAAAACAAAAAGGAATTTTTACAATTGTTGCCTTCGAGTGCATCTAATCGATGGACACACTGGATATTTCCATGGAACTGGCCTCATCCGAGCCTGGCTGATCGGTTTGTGGATTCGCTGCAGCGTTAGCAGAAGTGCCAGGAGTGGGTATGGTTGAGCTGCTGTTGTCAGCGGTTGGTGTGAGACTCGTCTTGGTGCTGGACTGCGTTCGGCGCATGCCCTCGACTAGGGTTCGACCTGGGCGCAGGTTACTCGTGGAACTGCTTGTTCCTGCTTGGGCTGATGATGATGATGATGTGGTTGTTCCGGTCGCCGTGGCTGGCACGCGGGCTCGGACATCTGGCAGCTCCCACTCCATCTCATCCTCGGAGCTGGTCTCCGCATTGGCCACCACAGCAGGCGTGGGCTTGACGGTTTTCTTTTGACAATCCCGCTTCCAGTCGATGGTCTTTAGCAAGGCCTTGGCCTCGGTTTTGCGCTGGAAAGGAGAGAGGAACTCGGTTAGCTTCTTTGGGTTTTATCTTCCCTAGAAAGAGACCCACATCATCCGAGTCCAGACACTTGTAGGCGTAGAAGGCGGCCCTGTCGTAGTCACCCTTCTTCTCGTAGTAGTTGGCCAGGGTGATGAAGCCCTGGTAGAGGCTCTGCTTGTCGGTGGCCGCCCGCTCATCCTCGCAGTACATGATGTAGCAATGGACCGCCGTCTCATGGTCGCCCAGCTTCTCGTGCAGATTGGCCAGCTTGTACATGGCAATGCCCTCGATGTCGCCCACATCGATGGCCTTCCAGTAGCACTTGACCGCGTTCTCGCACTTGTCCAGCTTCTCGTACGTCTCGCCCAGAGCCACCAGCATGCGGGAGTCGTAGGGCCTGAGCTGGTGGGCAATCTTGAAGTAGTACAAACTGTAGTAGTGCATCTTGATGATCTCGTAGGCCTGTCCCAGGCCATACCAGGCCCGATAGTCCCGCTTGTTGACCTCCACCGCCTTGCGGTAGCTCTGTATCGCGGCATTCGTGTTCTTCAGCTCCATGAACTCGTGACCCATCAGGGTCCAGGCCGCCAGATACTTGGGATTCAGTTTGAGGGCGCGCTGAAAGTAGGATATGGCCACCTGGTGATCGCAGCGTATGCTGTAGTAGTTGCCAATCACACAGCACGTCTCCGGGCGGTACTTGTTTATGCTGACCGCCTTGTGGGCCAACTGGGCCATCTCCGTCTTCATCTCCTTGACGAACAGCAGGTTGGAGTAGGTGTCCACGTTGTCCAGGCGATAGGGATCGCTCTCGAGCAGGTTCTGGTACAGCTCGATGGCCTTGTCCACGTCTCGCTTGTTGTGATAGACCAAGGCCATCTGGGCGATGAGGTAGATGCTCTTCCCAAAGCCGGACGCCTGCAGATCCTCGTAGATCTTCAGGCCATCGTCGTTGAGGTACAGCTCCAGGTAGGTGTGCGCCATGAAGAAGTGCCGCATCCAGTGCCCGCCCAGCTGCAGGCTCAGCAGCTTCTGTTTCTCCATTATGAGCGGCGAGAGCTCGAGGTAGGCGCCCCACAGCATGGGCACCAGTCGGATGGCCTGGATGAGCATCTGCTCCGCGGCGTGGTTGAGATTCAGGGCCTTGAGGACCACGCCATACAGGTAGATTCCGTAGCCATCCAACCGGCTCTTTCCGTACTCCGTGCGCAGCGTGGCCAGCAGATCGGCGAGGTCCCGCATCTGATTCGGCTCGGTGAGATTGGCCTGGTCGGTGGTGGAGTCCAGGCGGCGCTTCTCGCGCGCCATGTACGTGGCGTAGAAGTGCAAGAAGCGCGGCACACTCGACTCACAGTTCCGGACCGCATGGGCCGCCCGGTCGTACTCCCGCACGTCGTAGTAGCTCTTGGCCAGGAAGTAGTCGCTGTACTCCGCCGGCGCAATGCCCTCCAGCTGGCAGTCGCTGAAGGTCCGGTCGTTGTCCGGCGCCTCATTGTCGATATGGACATCGCACAGCCCATGGTGCATCTCCGCCAGCCACTTGGTGCTGTGGAGGAGGCCCCGCTTCGAGCACTCGATGATGCCGCGGCGCAGCTCCTTCTTCACGTCCGGCAGCAGCACGCTGAAGAAATCCTGCATCTCGATGGGGTTTGATTTTTGTTTGTTGCTAATACTTAAAAATAATAACTTAAAAACAATTTTATTTGCCGGCTTTGCTAGTGGTGGACTAAAAGAGGGTCAAGTGCGATAATTAATTGGTTAGGGGTATTCTCTTGGTCCTTATTGGAATCATTTTCTTATATTAAATGCTTCTTTGAGAATTAAAAAAAATAATAATTTAAAAGTCAATGATATATACATGATATTTTTATTTTAATTTGTATACTTTTTATAAAATATTTCCAAAATGGCGGAACAAATCGAATATTCGTTATCGATAGAACAGCTGACCATAACAAAACTGCGAAATAAAGATAAGGAAAAATAACAAAAACATGTTTACGAAAAACATTTCTTTGTTTAAACATTAAACTGCGCTCGTGACGTCGCCGTCGCCGTGTGGGGCAGTGATATGCGATTGAGCCACTTGCTGCCCCGGATTTCCGCAAAAAAGAAATACGTGCAAAGGTCAAATTTCAGAGACAACTGTAATTTTATTACAGGCTGCAGGGCTGTGATTCACTTGTTTATGTCCCAGACCTTTATCTCGAGTGGCGCGATCCGATAACCTTCCACCAGGCGTCACTCCGGCTTTGTTTGCCTGCAAACGCACATCTCACACTTCGCACAATGAGGCTGAACTCGGGTATATTTTGGGTGCTGCTGCTCCTGGCCACTTGTGTGGGCCTGGGCGACTGCTTTTGGCCCTGGCCGTTTGTTAAAAAGCACAAGGACAACGCTCCTCCTCCGCCGCCGCCCCCGCCCCCAGAGCCCAAGCTCTCGCCTGTGATTTTTGGTGAGACAACAAAAAATCAATATTCCACCAAGGTCACTACTTACTCTTGTGTATACTTCAGTTCCTGGCGATGGCGGCTCCCAGTTGGATGCCCGGCTGAACAAGAACAATTCCCCGTACTTTGTGTGCGAGAAGACCCACGACTGGTACAATCTCTGGCTGGATCTGGAACAGCTCGTTATACCCATGGTCTACTGCTGGATAGACAACGTCAAGTTGTACTACGACAAGGCCACGAGAACCACTCACAATACGCCCGGAGTGGAGACCCGGATTCCCGGCTGGGGCGATCCCGAGGTGGTGGAGTGGATCGATCCCACGAGGAACAGTGCTGGGGCCTACTTCAAGGATATAGCGAATGTACTGGTGGATATGGGCTATGTGCGCCGGGTGAATATCCATGGAGCACCCTACGATTTCCGCAAGGCGCCGAGTAAGTCTCCATAATTTTAATTTTAAATATTCCCTAAAAAAATTATAAATTACAGATGAAAACAAGCAATTCTTCATCGATCTTAAGCAATTGGTGGAAGACACCTACGAGGCCAACAACCAGTCGGCCGTCACCTTTATCACGCACAGCATGGGCAGCCCCATGACGCTGGTCTTCCTGCAGGAGCAAACGCTCGCGTGGAAAAACAAATATGTGAGGCGGCAGATCAGCTTGGCGGGCGCCTGGGCGGGCAGTGTCAAGGCGGTGAAGGTGTTTGCCATGGGCGATGATCTCGACTCGTTTGCCCTGAGTGCCAAAATCTTAAAAGCGGAGCAGATAACACATCCCTCGACCGCCTGGCTACTGCCATCGCCGCTGTTCTGGAAACCCTCAGAGGTGCTGGCCATGACGCCGAGCAGGAACTATACGATGGCGCAGCTGAAGGACTTTTTCTACGACATTGATTACATGACTGGCTGGGAAATGCGCCAGGATACGATGCGATACACCCAGAACTTTAGTCCGCCGGATGTGGAGTTGCATTGCCTGTACGGGGATGGTATCGACACGGTGGAGAGGTGAGTTCAACTGGTTTTTCCTTACCGATTGTAACGCTAACAGGTAACCACAGATTGCAGTACAAAAAGTCGGACATCTCGGGGGAGACGCCCAAACTTATCATGGGCCTGGGCGATGGCACCGTCAATCAGCGTTCCCTGCGCGCCTGCCAATACTGGTCGGGATACAGCAGCTCCCATATCAATACTCTGGCCCTCCAGGGCGTCGATCACATGAAGATCCTGGCCCACGCTGATGTTCTCAAATACGTCCGCACTGTCATGGAGCAGCCGTAAGGCTCAGGGTCCCTCTTCTATTCGTTTAAGTGTAAAGTAAAATAGTATCTGTAGAACCAATGCCAATCTTTAAATGTTAAATAAATGTAATTCGTTGCAGGCATAGTGTTCAATTTAGATTTTAAGTGGAATTATAAAAACCTTTTCGGACGCAGAGAGATCCTTGTTTTGTATTTTCTTGAATTTTTATTTCTTTATTCGTTATCTTATTGATTTATGCTTAATAAGATGAGATATTCGAATCACGTGTGTCAATGTCCAATGCATAACGCTTTATTTATTACTCAATAGTGTTCTTTTCATTTTCCTCTTTTTGGTTTTTTTTTTATTGTTTTCCCTCTTTTTTTCTCATTTAATAAATTGTTTATATGTATTTTACAAAGCGTTTACTCTTAGATGTATTTCCATTTTTAATTATATACCGAATAATTTGTTATTTATTATTGCACTAATATTTAATTACCTTCTGTCTTTCGCCGTTTTTTTTTTATATTCTTTTTTTTTCGTCTTTTTTGCTAATTTTATTGTAGTTGACATTCTCTGTTCATTTTGGTTTTAAGTTTGCATATCCGATATCTCTGGATAGATATAGAAAAAGTATGTGTCGCAACAGTTGGGAGATAAAACTAAGGTTCTCGAAATGATGCTAGTGTTTGTGTTTCATTTGTTTTTGTGATAAAATCAAGAAGTATATAATATTTACAAATTGTTTTTGTTTGTCGCAGGCTCTAAGTTTGTGGACATTTTTCGCTAGAAATCTCGTTGCTTGCTGGCTTTCTTTTTTTTTTGTAGTTTTTATTAATTTTAGGGCTTACAAAGCATATTTAGTTGGTAATTTCATGATGTCAATTTGTGCGGGTTGTTTGTTTATTTAGCTAAATATATACATACAATTTTTATATATTTAGTATATATTTGATTTTATGTTGCTGTTGTGTCATGTGTGTGTGTGAAGTGTGGTTGTGTTGAGAGTTGGACATAAAAAACGGTATTTTAGTATTTGATTTCTGGTTTACAATTGTTCATTGTTCAACAAAATTTGTGCTCTCGTTCCATAGTTGCAGTTTTAGGGTCTCCTCTCACATACATATATATAATGTCTGAATATTATATATATATATAGTATAACTATAGCTTTTTTCTGACTCAAAAATCAAAGCGATACCCCGAAAAAGTCCTCAACACCTGGCTCGTTTGAAAGAGTTTTCTGTTTTCTGTTTTCACGTTTTCCCTTTTTTTTTTAGTATAAAAAATCATTATATCGAAAGTATAAAAATCGTATTTAGCGGTAGTGTGTCTTCTTTCGAACTCTTCGGAATTGAGAATTCTTCCATTTATTAAATCTTTATGTTTGGTTTCTTTCGTTTTTGTTTTTGTTTTCGTTTTTCTTAGCAAAAGCGGGTGTGTCTTCTTCAAAGCAGGTATTTCGAATGTTACTTGGCAGGATTATTATTTTCCATAGTATATATATATATATATATTTTTCGTTAAATAGTTTTATAAAAGCTTAGTGTTCGAGTGTGTGTGTGTGGTGTGTGTGTTGAGTGTTGAGTGTGTTTTGGTTTTGGTTTCTGGGTGTTTTCCTAGGCTTCCTCTGTTTTCTGTGTTTGTTTAATTAGTTGTTTGGTTTTTACAGCTAATTACGCTCTGTTTATTGTATAATCCGATGCGAAATATATATATTATGTATACATATATATATATATAACTCACATTAGGCGACATTGACGACTCTTAGCGGTAAGATAATTAATTAATGAATTAATTACTTTTGCTGGCTCAAATAGGTATCTACAATGGAATGATATCAAAAATGATTATTACAATAATTGTAGTACATTCTTATGATTTTCCTTTTGTTGTAATTAAATTAATTAAAGCTTTTTCGTGTGTGATTACGATTACTCGTCGTCGCTCTCTTTTGTCGGTAATATGTATTTCCGTTTCTATATCTTCCATGGATAACGCATAATTTCGGAATCTGAGTCAAAACGAACGAATTCAAATACGAATAAATTGTAAACGAAGAGTCCTATTTACAATTTGAATATCCTTTTCTACTTACTTGCTTAGTTACACTTTAGTATGCCTCGCTTATGGGGATTCGGGGTCGGGTCGGGTCGGGGTCTCCTACACAATGCATTTCCTCTATTCAGATTTATCAATAATCCATTGTTAAATACAATTGAATTGCCATGTGTGAATTCAATAATTCGATATTGCTAATAACAGTTCCTTGGATCGAGAGGAACCCTGGATTGGTGCTACTATTATTGCATAACAACTGGGCGACTGATGATGCTTCTCCTGCTCCACTTTCATCTTAGAATTTAGCTAGCTTTACTCGGCATTTTAGCTCTACTCTTTTGTTTTTCTTTGTAATTAGTTTAAATATCTATGTCTAGGGATAATAACGCTTTCTCGTGGCTCTAATTTTATATCCAAATCATCATCATCATCATCATCATCATCATCATCACATATCAAAAAGTTTACAAAAATTTCCCTTTTAGCTATTACGTTAATGTTTGGTTTTTCTTCATTTAATTTCGTGCACTTTGAATAAAACATACAACAATATAGGTTAATTTCTCTAACGGTTTTAGCATCTTCTTCTGTTTTCTGTTAACGTTAACAACTTATTTGTTATGTTATGTCGTTCGTTAATGATTAACATAATCAACATGTTGATATATTATATATTTGTTTTTGTTTTATTTTTTTTATTTCTTTAAATAAATTAGTTCACTTCGCTCAGCAGCGTTTTATTGACTAACATTGGTTGTGTGTTTACCATTCATTTCTTCTTGGGAAACTTCCTTTCTTCTAGTGTACGACGTGTGGGCGATGTTAAGGCAAAGGCCACATAACAAATAAAATGCATAACGCCATAAGAATTATTTTGCACTCGAATTTTATGGTTTTATGAAGAAATTTCGTTGCCAGCAAAAATTGCTTGCGCCGTTATCCATCTTATAGATTATATTGCCTTTGGTAAAGGCATTTGTTTGGTTTTCCTTTGTGGCGAAATAAATTCAGTTTGTATTTCTTTTTTCTTGAGTGTAATGTGTTCCAATTCAAAGTTTATATTTATTTTTCATTAAACCAAAGCTTTAGGTTAGTGATATATATTTTTGATTTGATTTATGTTTTCAACAAAACAATTGACAGACCCGAAGAAGAACTGATTTTAAAAACTAATATTGCTCTTGAATCGCTTCGCATTTTCGTTTAAGTATTGTGCTCTAAATAACAATTCCTTAAAAGCTTAAATTATAATTTAACAAAAACGGTGTGTGTTTGTGATGTAATTGATGTAACAATTGCTTTCTCGTAGGTGTTTTTAGTATTTATTTTCTTACAAAATCTCCATAAATTAATTAACTTTTTGGTGTGGACTGTGTGTTTGTTTATACAAAATTGTTTACTCATATATTTGTGGCTGCTTTACGTTTATTTTGTTAGCTGTATAATAAATTGTACAATAATGATGAACTTTCCTTGGAATGATTAGAGAGGATTTTTCTGGTGATTCTTGTGTATCGACTGTGGATCGAAATGGAATCTCTTGTTGATATCGCAAATGAGAACAGCGACCAAAGAAATAACAGGGATGCAAACGGGTTTTCATTTTTAAATATTATTTGAATATAAATTAAGAGTTCTGATTAAAAAGTATTTTCTTAATATTTCTGCTTAAATTTGATTCAACCTCAATCTCAAGTCAATTCAAATTCTCCTTAAATTTGTTTCAAAGTCTCCTCAATATTTCTTTTAGATCCCTCAAAAATCTTTCTAAAATCTCTAGAAATTCAAAAGTCCCAATAAAGGTGTCTCGATGTAAGCCAAGTTGGTAGAATATATATGGAAAATCCTTAATAAATCCCTTCTACTGCCTTTAACCCACAAAACCCTCACTTAGAGCTTTCAAATCTCTAGAGATTTTGGGGTGAATTTCCGTTTCGTTGTAAAGCATATTTAATCTCAGACATTCAACTAAAACTCTCTGCTCCTGCGGTTTGCATCCCCGTTTTATGTTGGCCAGGCACATGTTGGATCTCCTCCTACATCTTCGAGTGGCTTCGGCCCAGGGTCAGACATCCTTTGGCGGCTGAGCAGTGCCCGAGGAGCTGCTCTGCTTCTGCTGCTGCCTTCGCTCCCGCCACCGGTCGATGGGCGTGTAGCAGCATCGGAAGAAGGGCGGAGCACGCGGCGAGCTGCTGCTGCTGCTACTGCTCTTGCTCAGCTTGGCCAGCGACTCCACAGTGAGCTCTGTCTGCACCCCACTGGTGGTTAGACGCGTCTCCGCCTGATACTCAAACTGGTAACGAGGCGGCGGAGGCGCCCCCGCCTTGCATATGACACTGGGCGGCTCCATCTCGTGCAGCTCGAAGCAGCTGTTCGAGCTGCTGTTGGTCGAGGGCCGGAACTCGTGGGAGCTGCTCTCGACCATGGCAGTGCGATAGGTGGCGGCAAAGTAGTTTGTCTCCAAATAGTGGCAGGACTCGAACAGATAGTCATCGAACTGGTTGGGCAGGACGAGCGAACTGTCGCCCGATCTCTGCACCAGCCGATGCGACTGCGACGTGGGTGAGGTCGCCGCCCCTGCTGGGGGCAGCACCATTGTGGCCAGTGAACTGGAGGCCATCGGCTGCGGCCGCCGCTGTGGTCTTTGCTTCATATCAACAATTTCTATTTCTTCAATATCACTAAAACTATTCAACTGTTTCAACAAATAATGCACATCATTTCGTTTCATTTGATTATCCTCGTCGTGGTGGGGATGATCATCGTCGTCGTCGTCTTCCTGGGGATCCCGCTGCTCCTTCTGCTCCTTCTGCTCCTCCTCCTCCTCTGTGGCCGTTGCTGGTTTCCTGGGTGCTTGCAATGTTAATGGTGTGCTGGCAACGGCCACCGAGCCACGATCTCCTAATCTGGGTATCCCCTTGAGGCTGCTGATCGCATCCTGTTGACTCACCAGCTCCGGATAGGCCAGGTTGAAGCGCTGCTGCAGTGTGGCACTGCTCAGCTGCGGCAAAGCTGCTGCTCCTGTTCCTGATGCTGCTGGCCTCTCCAGTGTGGAGTCTATGATGCGATTGAACTTGGCTAATGCGCTGGTTGCTCCAGCTGCTGCTGCTGCTGCTGTTGATGATGATGAACTGGATGCTGTTGTTGTTGTTGTTGTGGTTACGATGACCTTAGCGTTAAGTTGTTCATTGGTTTGAGGCACTGTTGTGACGGTTTCTAGGTTGTTGTCATCCTCATCATCCTCATCATCATCATCCTCGCCGACATCCTCGTCCACATCATCGATATCAACGCCATCGCGCAGCGTCTCCTGCACATTCAAATTAAGATTGAGATGCAACTGCTGGCGCAGCAACAGGCGTCCGGTCTTCGTCTCAACGCCTGGTATATTCGGCGGCACCGCCGCTGAATATGTCGCCTCCAGGCCCCGTCCGGCCGCAATCACTGCCGCCGCCCGCTGCTGAGCCGTCGCTCTAGCCAAGTTCTTTTGCAATATCAGCCGCCTCGACGAAATGATGGCATTATTGTCGCTCCCCCGCGATTACCGGCTGTCGCGGGTGGAGCGAGGCCGCCCCTAACTGGACGTGCTGGCGATCGGCGAGACGGGGGACAGCGGACTGCGGGCCTGTTCGCGGGGACAGCCCGTCAGTGTGATCACCAGCTTCCTAGAGCCGGCCTGGTCGCGGTGCTCGCACAGCCACACGCCCTGCCACGTGCCCAGCGATAGCTTGCCGTCGGTGATCGGGATTGTCAGGGAGCTGCCCAAAAAGCAGGCCTTCACGTGCGCGGGCTATGAAGAAAGAAATATGTATAAATTATTTAAATAAATATTTTTGATATCATATTAAGGATTAGAGCTGTTAATAAATCGATTTGATGTGAGTTGATTTCTTCTAAAAATAATTCGATCAATTTAAATTTAAAATCGATTTTATTTCTAGCTCTATTAAGGACATATATTTTTCTATATATATATCCTATTACAATCAAGACTCACCATATCGTCGGGACCTTCGCACGAGTGCCTGTAGGGCAAGCCTTCGGGAACTATTTTATTCAACATCATCTCCATGTCGTCTCTGCAAATCGAAAAACCCCATTTTAGTTGGGAAATATTACCAATGATATATGACCATTCATTCCACTCACCTGACGTCTGGATCCCAGCTTTCGTTTAACGCTAAACTCGCCGAGGTGTGAAGAACTGCAAAAAAAAAAAAACAAGCGGAGAAACAAAGCCAATTAGTTAGTCGGTGGGATTACTTTAATCTTTGAAATTATTAGCCCCTCCTGGGTTATTAGACCAGCACGAGTCCGTCCGTCCGTGAGACGGTTCCTATGCATTTTCAATTGAGTTGTAACGCCAATTAGTCAAAATGTTTTTGCCTCTGGGGCCCACAACAACACTCTCTGCCGCCAAAACAAATGAAAGTCAGGCATGGAATGCAGAGCTGCTCACCGATAAGGTATCACAAATTATATGACAGACATGGGATATGGACAATTAAACTGGGGGGAGGATTGTCTTCAAACAGCTCGAGTGGAAACGTCAATGGATTTGTTAAAGGGCTAAAAGCAGTAGTTATTGGAATGAAATGAATGGTGGAGTTGTGGTTGAGGCTTTGAAAAATATATAAAAATAGTTGGACTTTGAAAAAGAGTAAATATGTCGATATTGTATCGATATTGGATAACAAAGTCGATATAAAGATGTTTAACGGGGCGATAAATCGATATTCTGTTTGATATATCGAAACCATAAAATCGAAAAATTAGAAAAATTAATTCAGTGAAAATGTTAGGCTATTTTATAATAATAACAATATTTTACTTTCAATTTAGAATTTTATTTTCGATATAATATTGAGTTAGGTAAGGAGAAAAACGGTGTTTCATCTCGATAACATTTTGGTCGATTTTTCTCCCCTCAAAGACCACATTTTATTGAACACAATTCCCCAAGTTTTAAGTGCTCACAAAATAAAAATAAAGCTTGGCTGACTTTAGCCGTAAATAAGCGATAAAACTCAATCTAATTAACTAGGACATCTTCGACGAGCATTTAATTAGTTGCATTATATACCAATGTCCAATTGAAACTTTTATTCAACAGTCAGTCAGTGCCATCAATTATTCTTTGCCCCAATTAACACCTTAGCTTATTGACTTTCAATTAGCAACTCTGTGTTAACAAATTAATTACATGAAAAAGCCACTCCAGATTAGCGGAAAAAGAGGACACAGACAGCGGCAAAAAGGTTTGTAGTCACCGAAAAAAAAATGCCAAATAAAATTGTTGTTTGACAAAGAATGGAAATTTATGCTATGACCCCCGATATAGAAAAACACGAGCATGTTTGGAGTTGCAAAATTGAACAATAATTGCCTACACATTCGCTGGCAACTCGCTGGGAAATTGGCCAAATGCCAGCGCCCAGGTTCAGGCCAGGCTAGCTAGCTAGCTGAAAATGTCACAAGCGATGCATTGAAAGCCGGAGCCGAGTCGAAATTGAATATTTTACTCGGGCGGGAGGGAGGTAGGAATGAATGCATTTAGTTTTAATAATAGATGGAAATATAAATAGCAGAGAGAAACACACACTCGCACACAACAAGAGAAACACTTAAATTTGCACACTAATTGCGTATTCATAAATAAAAGAGAAAGCCACCGCCTCTGGCAGATGGGGAAGCCGACCGAAAATTAGTTTATTATCAAATCCCTGAGATGTAATTTTCTGGCCCCGAGCAGAGACTTGGAATGTGTTCCTATGTTGTGTGTCAGTGGGTCCTCCGCCTGCCGCCTGCCGCCTGCCAATGTTTATGTCCAAGTTCCGATTTTTCGGCCAGTTTCCGGTATCCGGGGGCAGTCCTCCCAAACCAAACACACACACCCACACACTTTCTTTCTAAATAATTTCAGAGGCGATTATGTCATGTTGAACATGTGTAAATGGCATCAGGAATTAAAATATTACCACCGGAGGTGAGCGGGACTCTCTCCAACTCTCGTCGGAGGACCGACCGTGCAAATGAAAATGAAACCGGAGTGACAGTTGACGGGAGACGGAGGAGGGGTCACAGGTCACAGCAAATTTGTAAATTGATTGCAGGATTGGACTTTGGCTTTGATTGGGAATGAGAGCGAAAATAGGACGAGGCTTTGGGAGGAAAATTGCACGTGGTTCTAGTCATTGGGAGGAAAAGTATCACCAAAGTTAATACAATTAACAAAAATATATAATATAATATTATAATATTATTAAAAAACACTTCTTATCCGGTAAGGTAAGGGTATAGTTCAACAATAGCAAAAATAGCAAATTATTAAATAATAAATAAATTACTTGCTGAGTAATAAATAATAAATATATTAAAAGAATGCAAATAATTCCGATTTTAAGGGTACGATTTTAAATAGTGACGAAGTGATTTCCAATCCTTTAAATCGTATATATTCTTGATTAGCGAGCAAGTCTTTCTATACATTTAAATAAATATTTTAACAAATAGGAAGCTTGATTTATGTTAGTTTTTAATTATATTTATTCAAGTTGAAACGATTTCAGTGACTCTCAGGTTGAAATTTATATAAAAAATAAATTTTAAATAATTTCATTTACAAATTTTAATACAAAGCTAAATTTAACCAACTAGATTTATGAAACTATTCTCGTACAAGTTTGCCATTTTAGAATATGTTAATCAAATAACACATATTTCTGCGTGTCTTCTGCATTGCGGCTTTTGAGTGGCATTTGGAGTTGTTCGCGCATTCCGCTTACATTTTATGCCGTGCTCCTGTCCCAGTCCCCCACCCCAGCTCCCTGCCCAAACCAACTGGCGCATCCGCCTGGAATACTTGACTGACACTTTTTCCATTGCAGCCAAAACCAAACACACAAATGGAATGGCGACCAGGAGGCAGGAGGCAGTAGGCAGGAGGAGTTAAAATGCTCCTCCAGGGCGTTAAGCCGGTGGCCGAGCGCAGGACGCCCCATAATATGATTTAGCCATGGGCTTTGTGGTCGCTAACATGGCTAACTGGTGGGGAGGAGGTGGATGAGTGTGGCATGGGCTGGAGGTTCAAGTCTATGTTTGCCTATGCCACCAAGCCCTGGGCGCTAATAAACGTTTATGCGCTGGGCAAAAATATGGCTAAAAGTTGAATTTTGGCATCAGGTTAAGTTAAGGGGAACATATTTATATATCAAAATATATATTTTTAATATCTAAAAATATGTTTATTAATTTTTAATTAAATTTTAGGGGAAATTGAACAGATTTGTTATTTAAAGCATCTATTCATTATCATAATTCGTTTTTAAAATATTCTCTTGAATTTGTTAACTTTTAAAAACTACTCTCTTAGCTAATTAACCCAAAAAACCAATCTCCAGGAATTTATCCCAGTGCAGTACGCATCGTTAAGTAGCAGGTGGCATCGTTTTGGCCGCCTGTTTAGCTGTTTAGTCGCCTGTGTGTGTGCGAGTGGGTGTATGGGTGTGGAAGGGGTGGCCAGAGTTGGAGGAGCGCCTTCTCCGCCGTCCTGGGCACATGTAGCAGGCGTTTAGGCACTACAAAAGTTGCTAATGTTTTTAAAGAGGCCTTTTTATTATACAAAGTCAAACATTCTGACAGCACAAACAAGCACCGAGCAGAGCACACACCATACACACACACACACACACCCCAATACCGATGCAAATATACAACCGCAGTGGCCACATACACACAGGCACAGCGCCAGTGTTTAACAATGGACTGAACACAACTCAACTCTCGACTTGACTCTCAGCTCAGCTGGCTGTGTTCATTCATATATTCATGCAAACACGCACTCAGACACAGACACAGATACAGATACGGATACGGATACACCCACACAGCAGCGGTTAAAGTTAGAGGACTCAAGGATATACGGGATACAGGGAGAGAAAGGTGAGCTTGTGGAAGGTATCAAAGGGAAACAGCAATTATCCATAAAGTCTAATATTTGGTTTATCCCAAAAATGTATAAATTTTTACTTTTAAAATTAAAAAAAAAATATAATAAAAATATTCATCCTTGAAGTGATCAAGTGTTTATCCAGAAAGTGTTCAATAAGTTATCCTTAAATGTATAACTGCAAAAATATGCAAATGCCAATCTTGAAAATAAGAAAATTCTCATTCTAACCATGTCCAAATGTTTAATTAAAAAATTATTAAGTCTACAACTTCAAAATTAACAAATGTTGAAGCTGAAAATTCATAAATTCTTGTTCGGAATATCAATAAATATTGAACCTAATTAAGAAAATTAAAAAAAATATATAAATATATGTATATAAACCTAAGACCTAACCAAAAAGAAAGATGATTTCATTAAGCCGACATTTGTATATCGTTGAAGTTTACTATTTTATATATTTTTTATAAAGGGTGGAAATGACTCCTTCATTTAAAACTTCCGACTAAAATTACCTATTAAGGGTATAAAAAATTAACTAAAACTCAGCTTGAATATAAACAATGTTTATCAAACCAATGAACAGGTTCATCCTGAAAGTTAACCAATGTTTCTTCGAAAAATTAACCAAAATTTTAGAATTTAAATTTTATTTTGTTCATTTTAAAAACTTAATTTTTAACCGAGTCTATCAAGATTTTTAATGTATTTATCAATATTTTCCGGATACTTGAAGACATCTTAAAATATTCAAAAAGAAGGATGATCCCTTTCAGTTCCTATTTTCTTGACCCCCAAAGTAAGGATCCAAGAAGCACGTGAATGTGCTACGGGAGTGTGCTGTGGGTGTGTGTGCGTGTATATTACATAATGTAATGCTGAAGGAAATGCTTAAATTCATCAACCTTCTTATTACATAGCCGTTGACTTTTATGCTTATCCCGAGACTCCAGGCTTTGAAATCAGAGAGCAGCACACCGGGAGAAATGGGGTTGCCTGGTGTCCTATATCTAACATATCACGTATAGCACACGTACATATATTTTCACGTTTTTCCTTTGGTGTCAGGTGCTGCTGGTGCAGGAAAAACGAGGCAAGAGGCGAAAGCGGAACTAGTTCAAGCACACCCCGAGATAGCATTGGGAAAATCGGAAAAGCGGGCCACCGAAAAACCTTTTGGCGTGCTCGTTTTGCATAAATAATATTGATTTATTGGGTAGCGCAGCAGCAGCGTATTTTGCGGTTCATAAGCGAGCAATTTTAATGCTAAGCAACACCGAAAGCGAAAGCGAAAGGAGCAAGGAGAAGGCAGCAAGGCAGCAAGGCAGCAAGGAGGCCGGTGGCCAGTGGGGCGGCAGGGAATAAAGCCCGCACACAACGGAAGCCCAAAAAGTATGACACACACATGGCACGATTTGTTTTCCTTTTTCGCCTTTCTCCATTCGCTGTTCTCCGCTTTGTTTTCTCCTCTTTTCGCAGTTTTTGTCCTGTTCCTGTCGTCACGAAACTGTGGCGCAGCCAAAAGAGGGAAGAAGAGGGCTAAAGAGAAATGGCCGAGGAGCACACTCACACACACATACACTCTGCCGCCCACACACAAGTAAAGTATACCCCTAATGTTAGAGGCTCCAAAAAAAAAAGCAACTCCCAAACTCAAAGGCGGCACCCCTTCCCCCCAAATTGGTTTCGCTTTCGCTGGCTGTTGATTTATTTGGTGTTGCTTCTCTCTTCCCACAAAAGGACACTCCGGCACGGTGGAGTCCTTTCCCTTCTGGCTGAGAAATATGCTCGGGTTATAAATTGAAGTTGAGCCATTTATATGATCTTGCGATTATGCAGCAAATTGCTGTCGAGGATGGCTCCTCCCCCGAATCTTTTGGGTTTCGGCAAGGGGGAGTCCTGGTAGGGATCCTGGGACATCTTTAAAGTTTGATTTTTTTAGAACAATATATTTGTAAACTACTGGAACTTAAGCACTATTAAAGAAATGGCTTCATATCTGACTTTCGGTTACTTATTGGAAGATATTCTTACTTGGAATTCAAGGAAAGACTTTCCTACACTCATAAAAATTGTTAAAAAAGGGAATTTCTTTTTAAATTATGAAAAATTGAGTTACCTTTAGGGTAAGTAACTATATAAAAGCAATATATATGTAATAACACAAAGACACAACACCACAAGTGCTCACCACTGTCTATATCTAACCGGTAACCATCACTTCATGCCAGGAATGTTAAAACCAGTTGGGAATTATATGTGCACACGTCTGAGATATCCATAACAAAACTAAACAAACAACTCCTAAATATAATTACTATTCTAGAATATATTTTACCCTAAATTCAAACTGTCCCTTTGAGCCATAAATAATTTAGATATATTTTTAGAAATTTCTGCAAAGTAAAGCCTTATATCATGCCCCAATCTCCACTTCCTATCGCTGCAACTTCCTTTGGATTTAACCTTTTAAATGTTGGATTAAGTAAAAGCCCAAACAAATCATCAAACAGCCCCCCAACTGGCAATTAGCCTGGCTATTACATACTATGCATATATTTACGTTTGCAGGCTATGTGCGATTGCCATTTGTTTGGGGGGAACTTCGAGGTCTCACCGATATATTGGGGATATGGTAGGAACCCCCCCCCAATGGGTCAGTTCGGACGACCTTCCTGCCGCACATATGAATATTAATAAAAGAAAACCGAGTCATTCTCGGAGGGGAAGTCGCCGCATTGTGGCAGAGCGCTGCCAGGTGGGAAAGTCGGGGCTCCGACTATGATATATCATTTTTTAGCCTCAGCATTTCCTTGCATTCCCCCATTGTTGTGTTTAACAAGTTACCATTACATTTGGCATATATTTTTGTATATATTTGTGATTTGTGGTGTGTCCTCTTGGCCACTTTTTTCCCCCGAAACCGAACATTTCATTGACTTTTCGGTTGTTGTTTGTGCGCCTTTTCCCCATAGAAACAAAGGGCGGAAGGAGGAGGGGCTATTGAGGTCAATACTAAAAGACAACAACATATGGCAAGGTTGCTTTGAAATTATTTTTTCCTATTTTCTTTCTTTTTTTTTTTTTGTTTGAAATTAACTTTTTTGTTGCCTTTTCCTTGGAAGGAAAGCAAGATTGAAAACGGGGGAGTCGCCTCTCATTTGCCAACATTTACTATTTACCACTATGTAGTTTTTCTGGCTCTTTTGTTTTTTGCAGGGGGAAAAAAGGAGGTAAAGATTAAGCTTCCTTTTTGGGTAAAGTGTGTGTCTAATTAGGAAGTCCTTTTAAGAAAATCAATAAACATGTCTTGACCTCAATTAGATTCCGCTTACAGTTCACAAAACAATACACGTACAGTGAGCACCCCAGACAACAAACACGCACACACAGCATGGGTGTGCGAAAAGGGGGGTGGGGGGGCAATAGGGTCTGAAGGAGGGACACACGTGCTTTTGATTTGGCAAAAAAAAAAAAGGAGGAAAGAGCAAGCGAGAACGAAGGTTTCCGTAATAATAAAGACTTGCCTGCAATGTGCTGGCTAAGACGATTTGCGAGAGCCACACCGAAAGAAATGGGTATAGACTTTACTATAAAAAAAATATTTAAAATAAATAAAGAAATTAATGTATAAAAAACTATAAAATATTATTTTTAAAGAGATATCTTTGTAAAGGTAAACAAAATACAATTAAGGCAATGACTTTGAACATGCGAAGTACCCAAATGGCCTCCCGAAGTGTTTCTTAGTTATTAATAAAATATATATAATTTTTAACCCATATATTATGAAAATATTTAATTAAAAAGTGAATAAAACATAGATTCGCTTAATAACAACGATGCCAGCTTTTTTCTATATAATTTTGAAGCAATATATAAAGAAAATATTTAATTAAAAATTGTATAAAAACCAGATTCGCTCAATAACAACGATGCCAGCTATTTTTTCTATACAGAGACATGGCATAAAGAGGGGGTTTCCAAAGGAATGGAAAATGTGTGGGGGGGCTGGAGAAAAAGTTCGCCTCGAGCATTCACACGCCATAGCCACAGACCATGACATGCAGACATGAGCGACGACTGCGACTAAGACGACGATTGCTTTTCACTTTAGCCAGGCCAAACTCCCAACTAGCCCCCATATATCCCGCCCCCCCTCCTTTCCCTACTCCTCCTTTCAACTGGCGTTTTATGATACGATTTTATTTATTTACCCAGGTCTAAGCGAGAGAGAGAAAAAGAGAGATGGAAAGCCGCAGCTTGGAGGAGCGGAACGCGTCCTGGCATTGTAATGCGAACTGTCAACAAGAAGCTGCCTCCAAGGCAGCCAACTCTGGAGGTTGTTTCTCTGTTTGCACTGCCTGCTCGACGTCTTGGGCTTCGTTTTCTATGCACAGGGAAAAATTAGGGAGGAAATTAAAATCAAAGCGGACACAAAAAACTCTTTTTTGAAGTTCCTTGTAAACATGAATTTATGATTATGTAAACGTCTTTACCTTTTAATAATAGTTAATTTTTTTGGAGTAAATATATATATTTTTTTTCGGTGTCCTTCTGCTGTCAGAAGGCTTTTGAAAGCGGGGATTCCACACGAGAATTAGTGTGCAGAGAGCACCAGCAGCGGCAAAAAGGGAATACTTTACAGAAACTGCAATCCGAAGATTACTGCGAATGCATTCCTTCGCAGCAAGAAATATAAAGCTTAAACAAGGACTCAAATCGCCTTGCGTCCTGTCAAGAGGCACATTGCGTATATAGGAGTTGAAAGCTAAGCTCGAAAATGAAGTGAAAGCTTGCCTAGAAATCGTAGTGTTATTTATAATTAAAAAGTACAAATTGTAGCTCTATTTAACTAATTTTACTTTGCTGTATTTAAGAGCACTCACTCCACTCGCCATCTCATTTAATTTGGGGTAACTCCGTCTACATGTGGGTCAAACCTTCGATTTGGTCACACAAAAGCCTTGACTACTCTGGACATTCCGAAAGCCGAACGAATGTCAATCGCAATTTTCTTGTGCCAAAGCAGTTGGCCGGTCAGTCAGTCAGTTTATCTCTCTGTTTAGTTTAACCCAGTTACTTGCTAATACAAATGAGCCTTAGCTGCTGCTGTCCCAACGAGTCCTTCAAGTTCTCTGAATCCGAATGCTGCTCTCGAACGTCCTGCTAAATTCGGCAACAATTTGTGCAGTTCTTGCCTTGATTTGGTATGCAACTTCCACGTTCTGTTGTTTGTCCTGACTGAACTTTGTACCGAAAATGCAAACGCCTTGGCCCTAGGAAGGGACTCGCCACCCCTCTGGGGAAATTCAATCCCGGCATTTTGGGCGGACAAAGGAAATGCGATGCTTTGCCTGCTCCTTCATCCTCCAGAGTCTACTGGCCTGTCACTCCTCCTCCTCCTGGCTTCGAGTTAAAGCCAGTTCGGAGCGCGTGCGAAATCGTCATCGAACAGAGTAAGATGGATGGTATGGAAATGAGGGGGCGAGAGGCTGCCGGCAGCTGGCAGAGATTTCCAGCTGGTCCCGTCGATTAACTGACATTTGAGCCCCGAATTCGGGTAATCACTTGGCAAAGCAACAGCGGCAAAAGGTGGTGGCGTCTAACGAGTCCGAAAGTAATGTAAGCGATATTATTTAAAGTTGATTTCGGACGTTTAAAATTTATTTTTAAGCTTTCTCGAGTTTCCCCTAAATTTGTTAATTATTTGCCATTTTCTACTCACTTTGCATGTGACATAATCCCACTGAGAAGTGCGCCAGCTCCGGCATCTGGCGGAGTATCTCCTCGGTGACCAGATGGACGCCGCGATGCTGCGGCCTCAGGTTGATCTTGCGCTGAAACCAGGCGGAACCGATTTGGAGGCCAACGATCGCATTGCCATCGGCTCCGGCACCGGCGACGGCGCCACCGCCACCTCGCCCGCCGCCGCCACCCCGGTGATTCGCCGAGGCCATGGTGCTGTTCGAGCTGCTGCTCCGAATATTGCTGTTCCGGCTGACGCTCTGCTTGACCCCACCGCCGCCGCCACCGCCTCCTCCGCCGGCGCTGCCAGCTCCACCGCTGCCGCTGGTCGCTTTCGTTGTGCCGGCGTGTGGATTACTGCTGCTACTGCGACGTCGCTGGCCGCTGCGTCCGCCGCTTCTCTGGTGACCGGCAGCAGCAGGTCCCGCTCCCGAACCGGATACTGCTCCTGCACCTGATCCCGATCCTGCAGCAGCAGCAGCAGCGGCGGCAGCAGCGGCGGCAGTTGAGGTCGATGGTTTTGTGGACGACGTTGTGGCTTCTCCGGCGTCCGGACTCACTCACGCGCAACACTAACACACGGGGCACGGACGCGGACGCGGAAGCGGACACGGGCAAGGACCCAAGAACTCGAGGACTCGAAACTCGATAGCGCTTGGACTCCCACAAGTTGTTGACTTTGCACTTGTTTCACTCCGAAATTCGCATTTACTTTTCTTTGGGCCTTTTTTGAACCTTTTCTTTACTTTTTGCCGTGTTTAATTTATTCTATGCTATTGCCACTTGTTTACGTTATCAGCAAAACTGTAAAAAACAGAAAGGAGATATGGTAAGGTTAGTGGGTTTACTTAGGAAAAACTTAGAGATATGTAAAATTTTTTCTTTTAGGTATTTAGAATAAATAGATTGTCTTTTTCAGTACCCTTTTTCTCTTATCTTATTTACTTCTAAAATTACGACTTGTTTTATTTAATTTAAAATTTAATCCAAATAATTATTGGCTCTCCCTATAATAAATATAATTAAACAACAAAAACAACAATGCTCCAGATAACCTTAAGCCCAAAAATGGTAACCACTGCCCTTTTATCCATGGGCAACCTTTTATGGCTAACCCTACAGTTGTCGAAGCCACCGAAATGGACTGTTCCACAGACTCTAACTAGTTCCCCATAAATCAAATATTAGTGTTTGGGCGGTGTTGCCTCTGCCCTGTGTGTGTGGCTACATCTCAATTAGAACCCGGAATAAGTATGGGGGAAACGGGGGGGGGAGTAGGTACTATGTAGCCCACAATCAACAAGTTTTTAATTGCCAAACGCAAACAGCAAACAAGATTGTTATGGTTATCAGTGGGCCGGCCAGAGGTGACCCCTCCGCAAAAGCATGTGCAAAGTGTTGGGGTAGCAATAAGCCAACATTTAAAAGCTTCATTACCATTTAATTTTTAATAGTTATATTTAAAAAAGAAAAAGAGGCAAAGCCTTGCAGATTGCCATCAAGCCTGGGGTAACACTGCGTATGCGTGATTTTTGAAAGGTTACTTTAAGGCTTTCTGTTCTATTTGTTTAGAATATTTAATATATATTTTGAGCGTATTATTCAAATAAGATTTTAATGTTAAAGCAAGAATAATATATCTAGAAAAGGGTAATATCCCTAAAATTAGCTTTACTGATGTTTTATTTGGTGCTAAAAACTATATAAATTTAAAAATATTTAACTTATAATTGATTACTAGAAAAAGGAATATTTAATTATAACAAAAATGTATATAAACCAATTTCTAGTCTAAAATATAGAAAAGCTTAAGGTATCTTATTAAAGTAACCTGATTATGCATGAATTCACATTTCAACTCACTCTTCTGACTGCATAAATAAACATATTTAATATTTAAATTTCACAAATTATAATTCTTTTTCTTTCTGTACGGGGCTAAAGTCTCAGCGTCAAGGAGAATCCTCCCCAAGAAGAAGGAGTCGTTGCAAGTCAAAAAGTGGAGTAGAATTTGAAGCGGCATAATGAGCACGTGTCGCCCAAGTGGGCCAAAAAGGACGACGAAGGGTGCCAAGGGGCAGGGGTAGAGAGTGACAAGGACATGGGATTGTTGTTGGCCCCGGGAAAAGCGTTCGTGCGAAATGGTAACAGAGGCTACGAAAGGCACGAGCCAAGGCGCAAGATAGACACCCATTGCAGACACATGGAATCAAGGAAAACGCTGTTTAAGAATCCCTTTTCCTTCACTCACACACACACACACACACACAAGTTGAGTGCACTGGAACAGCAGCATAACGAAGCAATCGAAATGCATTTGAATCGAGGAAAATGGGAGGGGAAAACGGCAGCGGAAAAATGGGAGATGTAAGCCACAGCTGCTGCTAAGCCAAAAACCACGACGCCTATGTGACTGAGTGTGTTTGTGAGTGATTTGGGGTGTCGGTATTTGGGTAAGCAGCAAAGTAAAAAAGGCTCCGGCACACGAGCAGACCTAAAAAAAAAAAAATACAAAAAAAGGAGGCAGCGCACTCACCACACAAAACGATTTACACGACACTAAAGGCGGTTGAGAGAAAAGGTGGCAAGGAAAGGCTGCACAATTAGAGATGAGCCAAAGGGGAAGGATGTTGCAATATATCTGGATTTTAAGAGGGTTAGGGTTATTTTTAAGAATTTTTCTGTGAAAGAACCTGTTTAAAAAATCCTTTTGGCTTATGGATAATAAAAGATTGGAAACGTTGCTGTCGAGGAGTTCTAATTATTATCAAAATTAACAAAAAAGGAAGCTTAACTTTGGGAAGTCAAAGTTTGTATACTCTTGCAGTTTATAAATTATTCATAACTCAGCCAAAAATGCAGTAATTTTAATTTTAAAAGCATTTTTGTGTTAGTTTTTCATAGGTTAACAAAAATGCATATTTTATTTAAAATTTTAAGAATTCAAAATTTTTGCAAATTTTTGTCAATTTTAATGATGTAACCCCTTATCAAATTTTGAAAAATTAAAAAAAAAAAAAATTGTTTTTACATTTCTAGAAAGACGCGCCTGTTAATGCTGATCAATAATATATATAATTTATAGTGTCGGAAATGATTCCTTCATTGCCTTTCAAGCTTTTGACTATAATTATATTGCCCTGCAAAGATACTTATACAAAGGATGCGATTTCCAGGTTTGAACTATGTATAAAAATGATCTCCAAAATATTATATATTATATATATTATAAAAATCTATAAATATTAAAAGGTGTAACCAAAATCAGTTCCATTATTATTATGTTCAATATTTTCGCAAGCAGAAGCCAAGCTAAAGCTAGTGCTAAGGCAACAAATTATATTTAATAAAAATAAGCTTATCTTAAAGTTACTTTGGTA
>JAEIIL010011399.1:0-14197 GCA_018905715.1 Drosophila lini | reverse complement strand
CGAGTAGGAGTAGTGATAGTAGCCACCGCCATTGGCACAGCTCCCCATCGAGATGACCCACCGGGGCTCGGGCATCTGGTCGTAGACCTTTCGCATGGCCGGTGCCATCTTGTTGGTCAGTGTTCCGGCCACAATCATCAGGTCCGCCTGACGGGGAGAGGGCCAAAAGAGCACACCATACCGGTCCATGTCGTAGCGCGGGGCGGCAAAGTGCATCATCTCGACGGCACAACAGGCAAGGCCAAAGCTTAAGGGCCATAGGGAGCCCTTGCGGCCCCAGTTCAGTATATCATCCAGTCGGGCCGTGGTCCACTCCCCCAGGGAGCTCTGATTTCCCCCAAAGGGAGAGTAGCCCTGGACAGACTTTGGCGCCTTGGGATCATGAAGAGGCATGGTTTTCTGGCCTCGATTCCACTGGGATTGAATGGGGAACGCTGCTCCACGGGACAAGCACACGATGGCAGCATTTTTAGATAATTTTAGGGACAATGCCATTCTGTTGTGGTTAAATATAATATTAATTATTAATTAATTAAATTAAATAATCACCAATTATCTAAATTCTTTCATAACCGATTTAAATTGATTCTAATAATTATATTAGGCGACCTGTTGGACCTGTTACTGAGAGGTTCCTTATAAAATTATAAATTATAAATATAAATTATAAAATTCAAAATATTTAATTCTTAAAATTCAAATGAATTAACACAGTTAAAGACACTTCTTTATACACTATTAATTCCATTTCTCTGCTTCTGTTCATTCTGATATAATCGATTTGTTTACATTAACTGAATTTATTTCACAAGAGCCTTCAGATATTTCTCATTTTTACCACCTGTTGTATGAAGCTTTATTTTTGGTTAAACAAATACTATAAAAACATAACGTACATTTTATGTTATATATATAATTTTTATTTGATAAAACAATACATAACACCTACTTTCCGTTTATGGCTTTTATTTTGTGTGTTTAAAATTCACATAGAAAATAAAAACATGGGTACACACCTGTAGATAAGAACTGGCGGTGTTTAAGGTGTCAAAAACAATTTTTAATATATAACAAAAAGTAAAGTAAAGTAAAGTATTTTGTTTGTTTGTACGGTTATTTTTTTACACAGCCCGGTAGATTGTTTTCACTTTTACTTTAGTCGCTATAACTTAATATTTAAATTTTAAAATCAATTGCGATAATAGTGAGCAATCGAATAACCGATAGCTTCAATATCTTAAAATCGAGTAACCGATAGCGTCACCTCTTTAAATCGACTTATCGTTAACAACACTTACTGCTGACGTGCCGCATCCCGAATTTGTTTACGTGAAAAAATAGCCACAATTAACAAATAATCTCACATACAAAATGCTGGACATACAGACGCACATGGTGAGAGCTTGAAGGATATAAATTAATCAAAAAATAATCTCTAATAAACTTGTAAACCGCAGGACTTTGTGGGCCAGGGAAAGGCAGAGCGCTGGTCCCGGCTCATCATCACAGTTTTCGGCGTTATCGGTCTAATCTACGGAGCCATTGTCCAGCAATTTTCGCAAACTGTGTATATCCTGGGAGCGGGCTTCCTGCTCTCCTCTCTGGTGAGTGTCCTCGGGCCAAGTCCCAGCTGGAATCCTCTTAAACTAATGCCCGAAAACTCCATATCTTAGATTACCATTCCGCCATGGCCCTTGTTCCGTCGCAACCCTCTCAAGTGGCAGAAACCCATCCAAACGGATGGCTCCTCAGCCAAGTCCTCCCCCAGCTCCGAGTCCGGTGACGAGGGCAAGAAGAAGAAGAAGTAATAGTCCTAGTTAAGCGTAATTCGTGTATTTTTCACACATTATCCAAGAATATAAAACTATAGCTAAATGGGACGCCGATAGGCTATGAGTTCGTTGTGATCGTAGTACTTGTGGATGAGATCGTACATGTTGGCGAAGAAGAACAGCAAGTCGTCATACTGTCCGTTGTACGGCGACTCCCGGTTCGCCTTTTCCTCCTCCACGGGCACCACCTTGAGCGGTTCGGCCAGCCGATGGAAGCTCTCGGTTATCTCTAGATTGTCCAGGCCACGGTAATGCGAGCTCAGGCCCCAGGCGTTGATGTGCACCTCGAGTAGGAACTGGTGAATGGCCTCAATGGTGGCCAGATACCAGCGCGGACTGCCGCGTTGATGCCGCCAGAATTGCGAGAGACGATTCTGCAGCACCACCGTTCTCAGGCCTCGCACCCGCTCGTCGGCGTAAATACCGCGGCTCTGGTTCCACGTGCTGTCGATGAAGACGGCCCGGCGGATGGGCAGGTTGTCCAGCTTCCAGCAGCGCAGCTCCTGCTCCGACTTGTCGTCGCCCTCATGGATCTCCACTTCGTCCATGCGGCGGCGCAGCATGGTTCCCATGTGATGGCCTTTGGGCAGGCCGTAGTTCTCGCCAATCTGCAGCTGAACGTTACGCTCGAAGAGCTGCGGCACTGTCGCCGCCTTGGCACTGGGAAAGATTAGCACGACTCCGTCCTCCTTTCGATAGTCCGGAATGTCCGGAAAAGTGTGGATTCGCACATGTTCCGGCGCCAGGACGGCCGCATGCACGGCCGTGCTCTTGCCGTCAATCTCCTTCTTGTGCTTGATAATGTCCACCAGTAGAGGCAGCTTGAGCTGGGGTAGCACATCCGCCTCCGCCAGTTCGCCAACG
This sequence comes from Drosophila lini, assembly GCA_018905715.1. NCBI lineage: Eukaryota > Metazoa > Arthropoda > Insecta > Diptera > Drosophilidae > Drosophila > Drosophila lini. Next base: position 11,501 of record JAEIIL010011399.1, on the reverse strand, counting down.
GGTATGTAGCAATTGTAGCAGAAGAATTTCCGCGAACGATGGCACAGCCGGCAGTTGTGACGTCCCTCGATGGTGTCCAGTATGGTGTGGTCGGAAATCCGCATGCCCACGAAGGGGTACTTGCGGACGCGCGGCAGCTCGGCATCCAGGGGATGCGACATCTCGAATCTCGTTAATGGAAGGAAATCCCAATCAGAAAACCATAAATAAACCGATTTCCGCAATTGTTTAAAGTTATCGATAAAACGCTGCGCAGGGCTGGCGATTACCCAAAAAACAGATGTGCTGGAATACCCCCAATGTCAGTCATTATTTAGAGGTATAATTATTGTCTCCTGAGTCCCCTCCAAGAATGGTGGCTTGCTGTGTACATCTTAATTTTCCACAAAATCCTTCAAAATACAAAATATAATTCGTTCCAGGTGGTTTTTATTTTGTAAACGGTCAATCGATAACGATAGCCAATCAGCTGTTCAACCCTAACCTAAGTCTCTCTCCTCTCTAAGTTCGCGGGAAAAGTTCAGATTGTGTCGTTCGCCGGGAAAAACAGTGAAAAGTGAGGAAACCCGTATGTTTTCCACGAGAAAAGTTCGCGAAACGCGATGCGGGGTGTTCGGAAGTGTGTTCAGTGCGGTGTTCTAAACGGGAATAGGGCTCAGCTGTGTCGGAACGTCGCGTGTCCGCAGCGCAGGAATGTTCTTGACGCCGTGCAATTGGTGTCTCTGCGACCAGGATCCACGGTTTACTCGCTGCGATCCAAGGAGAAGGAGCAGCAGCCGAGAAACTTTGTGGTAATTCAAGAGGTGACCGTGTCTTTGCAGCCAGATGCGGCGGTGGTGTCCAGCAAGGCGGTGTGCTACGTGGAGTCCTGCCACAAAGGTGGCGTCAAGGCCACCGCGGACTGCGTGCACGTCAAGACCTGCCGCGATCTGGGCCCCGAGTTTCCAAAGGCCCAGGCCTACAGCGTGTCGCGCGAAGTGCTATGGAACCTAAACATCAGCCAGGAGCAGAAGCAGCAGCTGTGGCAACTGTACAAATATGCCGAGGAGCAGGAGCACCTGCCGGCTGTCCAGCGGCTGAATGCCACCACATTTGTGGTAAAGTGCGAACGCTCCGAGTCCTGCCCAGCAGCTCGACTGCACGTCACCGTCCTGGCCAATGGCTCCAAAAGGAAGGGGGCCAGCTATGCCTGCGCCTGCCGGAAGCTGAAGATTATCGTGGAACCGGACAACTCTCTGGTGATGCAGGACGAGATCTGCGACCACCTGCTGCTCGTCCTGGCGGGCATCCTTAGCTCGCCGCAGGGCAAACGGGTGTACGGGCACTTTACCAGCGGCCTGCAGTCCTTCTGGATGCCATCCCAGCTGGAGACGCCTCTCGGAGATGGCGCAGTTGAGGATTTACGATTGAGTCTGCACATGGAGGACGATGACTTTGATCCTCAGGTGGACATTCTGGTCTTTGGCGATCAGCTGGATGTGAGTATTTTTTGGCAAACATACAAATGGGATTGGAATCATGGATCATTATTTGCTCCCTTTAGCTTCCCCTGCCAGATCTTTCCGATGGCGCCTTCAATCTGGACAACATGCAGGCGGCGGCCACGAAAAGCCACAGCGATTCAAACCAAGCCAGCAGTGCCCTCATCCACTACGCCAACGACTCGCAGCTGCTGTCCAACTGCGATGTCTATGCAGAGCCCATCGAGCTTACGGACTGCAATATCGAGCTGATGGACCAGTTCCAGCCAACGGATCAGATTGACCTGAGCAGCGAGGACATTGAACTGCCGCTGATCAGTGAGCCCTACAACATCTTGGCTGCTCCTCCCATCTTTTCGGAGGCCTCGCCTGCTGATCAGCTGCCAATTGAGTTGGCCACCATTTCCATGGTTAAGAAGGCGGCTCCCGTCAAGGCCTCGGAGATAGTAACAGAAGTAAAGTCCAGAAAGCAACCGCCCTTGCCGGCCAAAAGAGCCTTAATTGTGAATAAGCCAACTGATACAAATCAGATCTTGGATACTCCCTGCCAGGAGGCTTCCGTTCAACCAGCACTGGCGTATTCCGCGTGGCTAGATCATGTGGTTGAGCTGCTAAACGAGGCACTTGAGCCCAAGGAAACACCTCAGCCGGGGATCTCAAAGCGCTTGGTCCAGCAGAACTTTCATGTGCACAGGGTGAGATGATATTTAAAGGAAAATCTAAATTTAAATACATAAAAATATATAAATTAATTCAACAAAAACTTTAAGAAATGTAAATTCTAAAAGTTTACTTCATTTCAGGATACATTTTCGCACTTTTGCAAGTGCTTCAGTGCGGGAATTAAGCGTCGTCCCTTGGACAAAGTGACTGTGATAGAATCAGGCCGTTATAAGGGTCTTACCAAATACACCTGGCACTTTACGACCTCGCACATTGTCAAGCGCATCTTCAGCACTGCTAATATTGAACTGCAGTTGGAGCGTGCCTTTGAGCGTCATCCGGATGGCGAACATTTTGTGCCTTATGTGCGTCCACCGGCATCCGTTGAGGATTCAACCAAAAAGCGTCTAACTTACGCCAGAATAAAACTGTACATGGCCAAAATTATATTCCAAATGGCACCAAGGGAGCAGGCCGGCAATGGAGTGCTGCTCACCTGGACGCCGGATGTTCTGCCTCGCAGCCATTTCGGGCTGATGCAGGTGGAGTTCAGTGTGGAGACACAAGCGCCCAGCTAAGAGGTAAGAGTGGTTTTTGCAATTTGATGTGTTCTTTATTTCGACGCTTCTTTATCCTTGTCTATCTTTAGCTTCATAATTTCCATTTTCTCATTGGCTTACGCTTAGCTTAGGTGTACCATACATATACATATATTTATATATATATATACCATTATTTTGTTTTTTTTTTATAAGCTGGGGGAGAGTCCCTAACCCTACCGTCATCAGTGTCTTTAAAATCTATGGTCTGTCCGCCTCTGTTGTAATATTCATCTTGATCTAGGTTTATGCTTAGCTCTAAAATCGTGGGCATGCTTTGCTTACTACATTTCAGCGCTCTCTCTTATCGAATCTCTTTGTCATTATTTTTTGTTCGGTTTTAAATGGTTTATACTCTTAACTTTGACATTCATCACATTTATAAATTGCATATAACACCATCAATTAGATAATCTGTTCTTTTTTACTTTAGTTAAATGTGTGAAGGTAGTTTAGTCGTGGAAAGGTTTCCTCGATTGCTCGAAAAGTGTCTGTTGTGTGCTGGTTTTTAATTTGTAGAACTCCTGATTACTCTTAATTTTCTGTTGATTAAGCTTCTTCATTTGGCTGCCACCTTATGTACACAATGTGTATATAGAAATATCCATCTATAGTTTACTATTCATTTGCGTTCGTTTTGTTTTTGCAACAGTTAAAATGCACGGTTACTCCAATATTTGGTATCGAAATAATATGATTCTCTGGTTCGTTATATTACAGATGAAGCATCGGTTGTCAGTATGAGAATTTACAAGCCTGCTAGAGCGTATATATACGTATTAGCTTAGTCTAAGTGGGGTTTTTTAGTGCCTAAGAAACATAAATCTCACAAAAAATTGGTCAGTAGTTGGTTGGTTAATATGTAGAGCCGCCTATTAGGGTTACAGCTGACAAATGATTGGATTGAAATGCTCGCTCGCTTTGATAAGATCAGGATCTCGAAGGGACAGAAACCCATCAACTGTGCATCCAGTAGTCTCTGACTACATTCGATTGGGATAAATCTAAGAGGAAACTGAAGGACCTTTGTTGACATTTCGTTCATTTACATAATCAGTATACCATGTTTATTCAAGTTAAAGTGTACAAAAAACCAGTCTTTAAAACATTTTTGTTTATCGTTTCATTCATACTTTGCTTCATTTTTCTTTCTACATATAAAATGTAAAAATATTTACTAATTTACTTGCGCTCTACGCTGGTGCTGTGTGTGTGTTTTTGCGGGGGATATAAAATCCCTTTAATTGGGTGCCCAAAAGTAGGCATCATAGCATGCTTTTAGACACCTTTTTAAAGAAATTTCTCTTTCCCTCTCTTTACCACACACAGGCACTCAGCCATGGCAATTCAGAGTGCGAAGCTTTTATGTTTTATATTTATCCCACATACGAGGCTAACTTTAAGAACTGTACAGATTACGATTACGCCCAGCGAATGTGATAACACCCTATGTGTGCATCGAATAAAGAGAAAAACAAAACAAAACTGGAGTCAAGTTATGCATTAGGGGGCTCTCTATTTTCTCATCTCCCTCTTCTTCACATGTATCGTTAATTATATATATATTTATAGTAATACTTTTTGCTTGCGTTTATTTTTAGTTTTACATTAACTTATCGCTGTAGGGTTTATTTTACAATATTTTTTCTTAGCTTTTGCAGGAAGAGGAGTATACTTAGGATCCAGTGCAGTTGCCTGGACCTAGCTTTTCTATTTACAAATTTATTTCCGTGATGTTCTCTAGTGCTCTTGGTGCTGATTTTACTTTGGGGATTTACAGTGATGTGTGTGTTGAGTGCTTTTGCTAATTCGGATTATTTTTGCTGTTTTTTTGTATTAAATTCGCTTTCCAATTTTTTAAACTTGAGTTTCTTTTTTGAAACAGAAAACGTGAACTTGAAAGGTAACAGATACTAGGACGGACATTGAATCAATTCGAAATGCAAAGAGTTAACTCGATAAATTCAACTAATAATCATTACTTTAATAGGAGCTTGCTTTGTGGGTAGCTTAAGAAATCATGGCACAAGTGTGTTGTGCAGCATTAACCTGCATTAACGAATCATTACGCGTATGCATATACTTATATTTTATATAGACAAATGTCTGCTGTGTTTATTTTAAACCTACTCTCGTTCGATTTGTGCATTTTGCTACGTTACCATTTGTTTCAATTTGCGATTAACTTTTTCTCTTTCCTTGCTTCAAAACTATTTTCGATTGACTTTTTTCCCCTCTGACTAAAATGGTTGTACAAAATATTTATATTTAAAACCTAAATTTAAGGTATATGTATAAAAATGACAGAAAAACGAAATAATTTAGATAGTACGTATAGAGAACAACTGAGCGTAATAAATTAAAGTTAAAACATGAGCTTGCTACGCGGCGAATGAATAATAATTTATGTGTTGTTCTCCTCACTTAAACGACTTAAATGTTAATAAATACATCGCTATGTATACGTAATCGTATGGTTTTAAATTTAATTTTAAATTTAAATTTAAATATTTATATTTAAACATTTATAAAATGATTTAATTTTTTCTCTCTGTAAATTTATCTTTAGTTTAGCCTACAATATCTAAGTTTTGAGCATCTGTCGCTGCTGCATTTGTGGTTGTGACGTTATTAATATTGTTGTTGTCAATATTATTGTTGTTGACCATCGTTGCGGTTGTTGGTGACGACGCGGGTGTGGTTGTTTCCAATGCGGTTGTTGGAGGAATTGTTGGATTCATCAGCAATTCACCGACGTTGTTGTGTTGATGATGCGTGTTGTATTGTTGTTGAAGTTGCGTTTGTTGTTGAATCCGGGCCAGCATTTGTTGTTGTTGATGTTGCATTTGTTGTTGTTCGAAATTAAGTTCGAGTTCCATGAGTTTAGCAGCATTGGCATTAGTAACAGTATGGAAATTGGCATTAGTATGGGTTAAACTGTTTGGGGAGGCGAGTGGTGAAGGTGTTGTCGTTGTTGTGGTTGTTGTGATTGGAATTGTTGGTGTTGTTGTGGCCGTATTCGAAGCTGCAGTTGGAGTAGCGGGTGAGGGCAGTTCAATGATGGTCTGTGGGGATGGTGATGGTGGTGGTGGTGTGGATGAGTTGGACAGCGGGACAACTGCGGGCGGTAACAATGACAGAATGGGCGATAGGCTTGGATTAGTATCGGGCGGTGTATCATGTAGTGTGGTCAGATTCAGCTGCTGCTGCTGCTGCTGCTGCTGCTGCTGCATTCCTAGCTGCTGCTGCTGCAGTATGACATGCTGTGGAACATTACCATTGCTGCATATTTTGCTATAGAGATCCGGCGTGGCCGTTGTCACATCCTCGAATTCAGTCCGAAGCGCCGTGCGCTTCAGCAGGTTCAAATTGCCAGGCAAAAATGAAAGTATGTTGTAAATGACGCGTATATCCTCGCTGGAGGTCCACACCCCGGGCCGCTTGTTATGGTACAGCTTGGCGTACTGGTAAACATTCGCCGTGCTGCAGTACTCCATTTCTATGGCCAGCGATGAGATCGCACAGAAGGTGCACGCCTGGGCGCCACCGTATCTGAAAATAAGAATAATTTGATTAGAAAAGATTTATCAAAAGTCTAAAGAAAGGTGTAAACTATTAAACTTTAGGTTTCTCCCTCACCTGTCTACAATGACGATTGGTCCATTTCGATAGTCATTGCAGCGCTCATGCACATCGACAATGAAATCGTAGATGCTGTTGGGATTCGACATCTCCGGCCAGCTGGGACAGTGCAGCATCTTGACCGTCAGCTCGTAGTCATCCTGTATCGACTGGATGACAAAGTCTCGGCTCACATAGTCGCTCTTGTTCGTCTTGTTCAGATACTTGACGCGATAGTGATCGCTCTCGATGGGCGTGGCCTCATCCGGCCAAAACTGGGCAAAGTTCTAATAAAATCAAAAATATTTAGTAAATTCAAGAGAAAATTAGACTCTTCTATACTCACAATATCGTCAAGCGATGATAGCAGCACGACAGTCTGTGCATTGTGGTCCCAGACCATCTGCCAGAAGTCCTTTATCGTGTGCGCCATCGGATGCTGGGTGACTATAAAGTCCCTCAATCTCCTGAAGCCATGCAGCCAGGAGGCGTTGATATAGTCGCTGCCATCCTCGCCCGGCTTGGGAGTCAAATGCACACGACTGCCCTCAATGGGGAAGATGGCACCGCGATTTTTGATCGAGTTCACCTGCTTCATGGCCGAGGCAATGTGTATGTCCTTTGGCTGGAATTGAATGATGTTCTTGTACTGCTGCTCCAAGTACGGGGTACAGTTCTTCAGCTCCTCCACCTGCTCGGCCAGCAGGTTCGTCTCCCGGGAGGCGATGGCCTCCACCAAAGCGTCGTGCAGGAATATGTACTGCTCCTCGGTCTGGACGAGGAAGTTCCTTTGTGCTCGAATGTGGCGGAGGAAGCCAAAGACATTCACAATCGATTTCTGTTGGATCTGCTTGAGCATGGCGTCCAGGACGATGTAGGTTCCAGTGCGACCAACGCCAGCGCTAAATTTAGAATAAATTTAGATTTAAGATAAAGGAATCAAAGTAAATTTTAAATATTAAATATTCACCTGCAGTGCACAACTATGGGCCCAGCCTCGGCGGGATTGGCAGCCGAGGATTTCTTGACAAAGTTCAGTACGGGCAGGGGATGATCTGGAGTGCCATGATCCGGCCAGTTGGTATAATGATATTGATAGACCAGCTTTTCCGTATTGCATTGCTTCTTCTTCTTGAGCTTTAAAGTTTAAATACAATTTTAATTTATACAAATTAATTATTTAGAAATATGCACATACCTTCAAGTGCTTGATCTGCAGAGTGCGAACCGTGTAGGTGGACATCACTTCCTCCTCGATCAGCTTGACCTGGATCACTCCATAGGTCTCCACACCATCCTTGGGCCAGTACATGTCGCACTTGCGTCTGCCACGCTCCACCAGATTGGTGATCATCACAATAATGGCCACTCTTTGCTCCCAGATCATGCGCCAGAAGCAGTCGAAGGTGTCGGGCAAGGGGCCCTGGGTGCCAATGAAGGCATGGCCCTTCTGGTAGCCGTCAATAAAGTTGGCATTAATGTAGTCCAGGTTCTTCTTTTGGCCAGGAGTGGGATGCAAGTGGACGCGGCTGTGGTCGTCTGGGGAAGAGGAAAATATAAATCATTTAATTAATTGAAAGGAGAAGGATATACATTGAAAATTATATTAAAATAAATCAAAGAAACCTAAATTCACTAGTTAAGGTTTATAATTTTGTAGTGGACTTTTAAGTGTAATTTGATTTATTTTTTATTTATTTATTGAGTTTAGTTCTTATTCTTTAAAAAATAATACTCACAGGCTGTTATGTTCAGATAGCGATTCTTCCGCTTATTCTCCGGATGCTGCGAGTGCTCACATGGCAGATCATCGCTAATGCACTCATTCTGTATGGCCTCGTATTCCCTGCTAAATCCAATATCTCCATCGGCGTGCAATGAAGCCACATGCTTGGCGAATTCGTTTACGGGAACAGCTGCACGGATTTCATCACCGATCTTTACAGGATTCTCCCAGTCCACCTGCGGGGCATTCGGATGATGCGGTGGATCGTCCAGGTAGTAGTAGGCCGCATGGAAGCACTTTCTGCTGAAAGGAGTTAAAAGAAAAGGCCCAGTGTTAATTAGGTTAGTGGTAGCTGATAGCCGCCTTTCCCAGGCTTTTCATGAAACGGTTTCGCTTTTCTTTATAAAAGAAAACTTTGTCTATGAGTTTCTCTCCTGTCCACTTTGAACACAATCCCCTTCGGCGTGACAGTGATAACTAGAGCAGAAGTCCCACTGACCCACCAGGTCCTGTTTTCCTTACAAAAGCTACTTTGGAAAAAGGTGTAAATGTGAAAATTCTATATCTAACAGAAGAAGAGAGAATACATTTTCCTTTGCAAAAAGTTGTGGAAGTGAGAGGAATTATGAAGCAGCTGCAATCAGTTCTTAACAAAATCAAAATGCATAAATAAGCAGGTGGCACAGAGAGCTACAGAAATTGTTGTATATATATTTTAAAAAATATATATAAAGATCTAAAAGAGGAAGTGGGCTTTGTGGGTTGGCATTCAACTGCAGCCAGGCATAAGGAAGTAATTTTGCTGGACAGTTCCTGGGCCAAAGTCTGGGCAAATATTTGCACAAAGCTGCTTTAAATGAGTGACAATAATGACAAAGGTGGTGGTGGGTTGAAAAGGGGGTGTGTTTCCTAGCACAAATTGAGGTTAAGTTTTTGTAATTGGCTTAAGCGATTACAAGGAGCACGCTCCAACTTTTGCGCCCAAGTTTTGCCTACAAGTGCACTCTCGAACAGCCCAGAACTTGGCAAGTTTGGAGCAAACTTTTAACACTCCTTCGATTGTTGCATTTATTGCTGGATTTCTAAAAAGATTTTCAAGGGGAAAACTAGGGGTGAAAATAGAGAAATCGAATGATTTAGTTTATAACTAAAAAATATATATAAATTATTTGGAAATGTTTGCGACTTTCTTCTTAAAGGATCTGTTTAGAATCGTGTTTTTGTTTCTCTAAGTTTTAATTTTTATCTTTTATAGTTTCCCAAGACATAAGATAATGATAACCTATCTTAATGAGATGTCTTTGACTTGACTTTCCAAGTAATTGATAATTTAATTTGTCAATGTTTGCTCTTTTTATGTTTAAATTGAAGCTGATATCTATCTGCCGTTGTAAGCAATTCCGCGGAATAATTCAAAGATGTTTCATTTGTTTACTCAACGAAGTTTCACAAAAGCATAAACAAACGTAGCTCTGTGGCAATCGGAACTTTTATAATTGTTTCAATACATATTTCTTATCAAAAGCGGGAGTCAGCAACGGACACTCTAGAGTGGAAAAAATAACAAATAAATAGAAAATGCGAATTTCTTTCCATGGCTGCGATGTATGCACATATATTTACATATGTTTTTCTTTGATTCCCATTCCTTCTCATCTCACTTCTGTTGTTGTTTACCAGCAACTTTTGCTTTTGCTTTTATAGCGGCTCTCTATTACGCACCAAAAAAATGTGTTTATTTATTTTTTGTCAACTTCCGCTTGAGGTGGTTATTCATTTAGTGGTGTATTTTGTTTATGTTTTAATGGCCAATATTTATTTAATTTGAATAAAGTTATGGAAAGTCATAGCATGATGGAAAAGTTTTTCAAGTCATTAATATGGCATTGCATACTTTATGGTGGCTCAGTAAATGGGAATTGAAATCTCCCTAGAAACTCAATATTGGGTACTTGAAAATAATGAAAATAATGGAACTTGAATATTTATTTAAGATAAACGAAATATTATAAAAAGTTAATTGGAATTAAGGTGTCTAGAAATATTTTATTGCCCTCTTTTAGATTTACTTTTAGGGATATTAAAAAAAGGGGTTTTTTATTCCCTTAAACAGTTTAGATTAAGTGGCCACATGTCAAGGTGAGAAAACACTAGACAGATAACACAAATTTAATTTTTAAAATATTATTAATAAAAATTTCTTTAGCCACCTTGGAGAAAAGACTTTAATTTCAAGCGATTTCATTTCTCCCTTTCTTTAAAGAAATAACATCAGTCTCACACTATTCACCACCTTCTGCATTTCTTGCAGTGTATATATTATAATTATAATTTTTTTTTTGTTTGTGTTTGGCCAAACACGTGAGAATTACGAAAAGTGACCCACTTGATGATCATTTTCCCGGGGGTGCAGCTGCGAAAAACTTACGTAAACCAATTTCCACGTTGCGATTTACGGCGCAACAACCTTGGTGTTGCAGTTGTTGCAGTTGCTGATGTTGCTGCTGGCAGCATGGGACTGCCGCTGCTGCTGCTTTTCCGCTTTTCCCTGCCACCTGACATAATGTCTGTCGTCGCTATGCTTAGAATTGCATTGCCTGTTTTTTTGTTTTGCGCTTACATATTTTTCCCTTTACATATTTGCACAAATTACGTCATATTGGCGGTGCAGTGTCGCCAAAATATATATTATACAGTACGCAATAACTGCACAGACACACGCACACACACAGCGAGCGAGGCTGTGACGTTATAAACAAACACGGCAAAAAAAGTATAATAAAAGCGCATAAAACAATAGGCCAGCTGTTGGTATCTCCTCTCGCCGCTTATCTTTGTCTTAATTAAACGTATTTTCCCCGCGTGTGTTTTATTGATAAGATTTTTATTTATTGGTGTTTTTTTTTGTGTTTTTGTTTTTTCTCGGTACAGAAAAATCTGTTATTTTTTTCGTGCTTAAAGACGCGCGTGCTTGGAACAACTGAACTCTTGTCAATTAGCGATCGGCGCATTGCCAGAGCTTTCTCTCTCTCGCTTTTCTCACTTGGCTGACTGATCTTTGGCCCCCACAGAGTCTGACAAGTTGAGAGAGATGGAAAAAAACGGGGGGGACAATTACGAAAAGAGCGAGCTTTGAGCTTTTTGAATCAGCTGTTTGATAACAACACTAACATTGTGTGTACTTCAAAACTGCAATAAAAAGCCAGTTTTTGCCTTGCAAACAGTGAAAATTGGTTAGAAACCTTGGCTAATATTTCTAAAATATTTTTTAGTTAATATTTTAATTAGCCGTCTTTTATAAATATTTAGAAAAATAACTATTTACCATATCTATCAATATAAAATTGAATATATTTCTTGATAAACATTTATAATCTCAATTAATTATTAATATTATTGTAAGAATGTTAT
>JAEIIL010011397.1:0-11960 GCA_018905715.1 Drosophila lini | reverse complement strand
TTCACTGCGTTGCAAACTTCTGACTGAAATTATAATACCCTGCAAGGGTATAAATATATGCACATACCAAATTCACCCAAAACAAAAATGCGAGGAAACTTCAATCGAACATGTGTAGAATGAAAACCTAAACTGCAAAAAAAATACGCACAAAAAGTGTTTTTGTATGTTGCCTGTTTTAATGCATTTTTTATGGGTCCGCGCGCGATTTGAGCGGCGTGAGAAAAACCAAAGCATTGCGCATACGACGCGTTGGCGCATAAACAACAGCAACTAAATAAAGGAAACGTTGCACGTGACAAATGGCAAAATGAAATATTTATATACGCGCACACATGCAATATACATGCATCTATTATTTCCCATATATATAACATACATCCATACAGATATATATGCTCACGCTCGTTCGCCATTTATTTAGCGCGGGTGGAAAAAAAAAGAGCATAAAAATCACGTGCACGTTATATAAATAAATGCGAGCTGTCGGGCTTTTAAATTAAAAACAAGCAGACATCAGCATGATGAAGGAGCTTCGGCTCGAGGTGGATCTCCAACTCCATCTGCATCTGGAGCTGGAGCTGGAACTGGAGCCAGGACCGGGACCGGGACCGGTAGCGGAAAATGGAACTCGACTCGACTCGTTCACTTTGTTTTTCTGCGCTCCGGTTTCGGTTTTGTTTGGTTCGTCTGGTTTGGTTTTGGTTTCGCCTCGTTTCGTTCCGTTTCGAGAAGCAACAATGATTGCAATTTGCGAAAAGCGAAAATGCATTTGAAGTGCACACAGCCGGAGGGCGGGGAGGGGGCTGAGTGCCAGGATGATAATGCATTTAAATGTGCCAACATTTCGCGGCTGCTTCACCGCCGTCGAATCAACTCAAATTCTTGTCGGAATGCGGTGCAGCCGTTCATTAACGTTTACGGTTTACAAAATCCTGGCAGCTGGTTGTTCTATTATAAGAAATGTTAGCCTGGTAAATATATATATATACACACATATATATACATATGTGTAAATCTACATGGCTTCAAGCATGATAGAATTATACATGGCTTCAAGTAAGGCATTGGCATATATCGAAGGGATAACTCCGATTAGATATATCGATATATATATATCGCTGTTTGCGTGAATGTTATATGTAAATATATTTTATATCTTTTAAAAATAGCTAGATTAATATTATATCGGAAAAGTCGCTGTTTGATTTATTGAAATTTGAAATATCGAAAAATATCGAATTCTTAGTCAAAACTTTATCGGTAAAATAATGTATTGTTATTTTATAGCGAAATATCTGGGCAATGTTATTCGATTGAAATGGATCCGATATCTAATAGAAAACTATCGCAAACATATCGTAATGTTAAAATATCAATTTTAGTATCGATACATTATCCGAGAAAGTATGTAACAGGATATCTTGTCCATCACTCTTTCAATATGAGCAATCTGATCTCAGAGACTACAAGACCCTAACAAACTCCCTTTAAATTAAACCACGACAAATACCGATCAAATAAATTATGGCGAGCCTCGTAATGATTTACACTTCAAATAAATCAATATTTTCATATTTTTGTCATTAAAAATATACCGAAATAAACTAAGATAATCCATAATAGACTTCTCAGAGAGGATCATAAACTTTTGGCATCCAGTACCAAATCAACCAACTCGTTTCCGGCTTTTGAAAGTATTTCACTCGAAACAGCCCACCTTAGATGGGTGGAGGTGTTGGTCAACCATTTCGTTAGTTGTTCTCTCCCTACATAACATATATGGGATTGGCGTGCGGTCTTGCTATGCCACCCCGTCGTTTCATTCGTTTAATTTCGAATGCTGTGCAAATATGAAAGTCGCAAAGTTTTCGCATCTCGTTGTTATGGCGGTGACAGTTTGCAGCTCCGTTGTTGCCTGCTCTTTTGCCGACTTTACTCGACTCGTAGGAGAGCGGTCGTAATTGTGACTGGTCTGGTGGTCTGCTGGCGAGAAACTAAGCAAAAACTATGAACTTCTGTTATGTTCCTGTTCCCAGTCCTGTCCCTGTCCTGATTTCGGGACTCCGGGTCTCTGGCCAGGCCCCGATAGCCACGCCTCAATGGTCAATGTTGGGATTTTAGTTTGCAACCAATTTCTGTTCGTTGTCCTTGCTGTTGCCTTTTATTAAACGTTCGGCGACGTGTGATGGACCACAATCCCCCCGCTATCTGTCTGTAGCCGGTGCAGCCAATTTGTCATTTTTGGGGATAAAGCTCATTTTTACAGCGGTAAAAAATATTTAAGAACAAGAGCCTCCATGCAGGTTAAAAAATATTATTCAAAATATACTACAAATTTAAAATAAAATTGCAAGGAATATTATCTTAATTTTATTCAAAACATCGTGTGTGTGCGTTCCCTAAAAGAATTAAAATACTTTTTCACATTCTAATAAATATTATTATTAAAAAAAAAAACAATTAAAAAAAATATATATTCAACATCAAATACTATTTAAGGAAAGAGCGAACTGTGTTCTCATAATATTGGCATTTTCCCTATTTATTTTTTTCCCAACCAGTTACTTCCGTATTTTTTCAATATCTAGTGTCAGCACTGATTGTTTACCCCCTTGGTGACTCTGCTCGTTGGCGGTTTTCGGTAGTTTTCCCCCATTTCCCCGCGCTTTCCCTCGTTTCCCCTGGCTTTTCATCGCCCTCTGTCTGGCCGCTGACTGATAGGCAGCTTTTTCGAGCATTTTTTGGTCGCTTTTGATGATGCTGTTCGTGTTGTTGATGTTGCTGCCGCTTTTGTGGCTGTCTGGCGGCGGTAAAAAGGGAATATTTGCATACAATTTGTATACTCTTTTGTAGTGGAGAAAAGTCATGGCAGAGATTTTTGTGACGGGCCTATGAATATTAATTCAGAAATCAATTGACGATTGGGGCTTAAAAACTCTTCTGTTTTAATAGAAAATAAAATAATAACAAATACTACACTAATTGAAAAATACACTTTATGATATGTTAATTTATTTAAGCTAATTTCCACTCATTCTTCAGAAAAATATTCATTATTCAATGTATATTAAAAAATAAAGTCTTAAAATTATTAAACAAATACCACAGCTAATTTAAAATTCAATTAAATCGAAGAATGTGAACAAGCAATATATCCCTTTCCCAGACCGCAATACTCTTACTCTAAAAGGAGTATAATCAACTGTTCTGGGGCTGAAGCAGACACCTAATGGAATTATGCTTTCGATGACAGGGGGACAGCGGGAGAGGACTTCCCGTGATAGGATCTATGGTCTGCCTGCTGTCACTTCGAATGGCCCCGGTCCATTGCGGGTCTGTGAGTATATACAGGAGCCACTCCGGTCCCAATCTCCCACACCAGATGCCTGCAGCTTCCTTCCATTTCGCTTGTTTTAAAAACAAGCCAATTATTTGTGAAAACTTTCAGATGGAGCGGGGACTGGACGGAACACAACATACAAGGATATTGGGACGAGGATCTGGAATGACAGCCACTACAGCACTCACATCACAGACCAAGCCAAAAGCGGCAGAGAAACCAGAAAAAAAAACTACGGAGAAAGCCCACAAAATATTTTCTGTTAATTTATAATATACAAATATAAATAACGTTATTTTGTATAAATAAGAGCTATCAACTAAATACATCTTTATGTTTAATGGGACAACTTTAAAGTATTTTATGATTTTGATGTTTTTTTATATATATTTAACTAAAGGACTTTGTTTATCATAAATGTATATTTTTGTAAATTTTTTGTGGTTAAATTATTAATTTATTTGAACTATAATACTCCTTTAAGAGATTTTGTTTTTCTATTTCTTGTTTTATTATAACTGATAATGACTTCAAAAAAATGAATCTTTTTAATTCCATATCTTTATAACAATACCAACTGTTAATTACTAGACCATTTTTACGTTTCATAAATTTATTCTGCAGTGCATTCTGTCTCCCTGCACCTCTCTTCCCGCCTGTCTTTCATTTTAAGTGGCTTTTAACAGTCGAAGGAAGGAGAAAGGAGTAAAAGGTGGTGGAGTAAATGCCGTTTGTCGGTGATTGTATTTTTCTATCGAGCTCTCTGCCAACATCGTCGTCTGCCATACACTTTATAGATAGATGATAACTATAAAACACTACCGAACTGCATATATGTTCGCTGAGAAAGGGGTACGAGAGGTGCTTGGCTAGACCAGGGGGAAATACGACGGGGGAAAGCCATAATTGCATTTATTATGCTGATAAAAACAGAGACACTGGGGGAGCTGGCGAAGGGAGCGGGCAGCACACACACAGGACACACAATTGGAGGACTCTCGCCACGAGTGTGTCTGGGTGTCGTCAGCCATTTTGCGGATGCACTGAAAAGGACCCGCAACGTACATATGCTGCTCTGGTCCTGATCCTGCTTCTGTTTGTGCTCTCTGCTCCTCTGCTGCTGTTTTTGTTTGCAAATAAATTTAATAACGAGAATAATGCCACTAAAAATAATTCACACAAACACAAAGGCAGCTGGGAGCTGGGAGCCCAGGCAGACAACACAAAAAATTTAATTATTGAGTGCAACCGAGCACACACACAAAATACCCAAACACACAGCCCGGGCGACAGAGGACGGACACTCCCATGCACAGTTAATTATTGCAGGAGCATGATCCCGGTTAAAAACCCATTGGAACAGTATAACCACAGCAACAACCACTCACCTTAAACACGGCCGATGTGAAAAAGACCGGCAGCAGGATGAAGACCACTCCGGAGAGAACTATCTGCAGATTTAGCTCGGCCACGGGCTCAATTTTCCAGGGAATCAGTGAGCAGCCTGTATAAATAACAAATTTTCAGAATTTATTTTATGTAATTACTTTAGTTTTAGTAGCCAAAAATGCTTTTATTACAAAACCATTCTGAGCACAATTGATACCTTCTTCGCTATATACAATCTTTTATTTATTTTAATTCTTTAATAAAATTGACGGTATCAAAACTTGACTTGTAAAAATTTTAAAAAACCTTAAGCTCAATCATTAATACATAGTTGAAGAATCACTAATTTCTTTTGTTTAAGACCTGTAAAAATCGGATAAAATCTGTTGCTTGCACTCACCCAGGAACCTGTAGGCTCCATGCATGGCCAGGTAGCCCTGGAACAAGGTGAGCAGCACCCCATACCAGATGGACCAGAGCGAGTTGAGGTGCAGATAGCTGCCGGAGTCGTGGCCGGGATGCTGCAGGCTGGTGTAGCGGCTCTGGTGGCGCTTCGACTTGATGTACTTGGCCTGCAGCTGCTGCTGCTGTTGCGTAAGACTGCTGCTGGCCGTGGTGGCGTTCGTGAGCACTGAGTTGCACAGGCTGGAGTTGAGACTACCGCCGCCGCCGCCTCCTCCCGAGGCTCCTGGGCCGGATCCGTGATGCTTGCCGCCCATCTTCGCTGGGGGATTCACGCTTTGTTCGTCGTCGCTCGCTTCGGTGGCTTCTTTGCAATCTATTGAGGTCTTTGCTCGGCGGCGCGACAGCGAATAATGTTGACAATCAATTTCCGTCTATCTCCGCTCACTATTTGTATTGATTCTGTATTGATTCTGAACGCTGATTTTCTATTTACTCAAGTGCTGTCGATGGTGATGATGACGATGCTGCTGCTCATTGTTTTGGCCATTTCCCATTCGAGTGGCTGTTGGCGTGGATAATATTTGTTCACTGATATGGCTCATTATAGCGTCCGACGATTCTATTTGCCGGCGCATATTTGGGGAAATTTCTGCCGTTTTCCCCCGCCTTGATTGACACTGATTCGCTGTGACTGAAATGGCAGAGAAATGAATGTGAGAATTAGTTGTGGTCGCAATAAACAGTACGGATATGTATGTATTTATGCAAATATATTTTCATTGAATGTCCTAAAAAGCATATAAGCGTTGAAATAATATTTCCTATTAAAATTATTTATATGGTAATAAATAGTATGCATTTTATTCGGATCATTGAAACAGATTTAATGATTTAGAGTTGCAAGGATTAGAAATTTAACCTCCTTAGCAAGAATAATTTATTTAATAACAGCCTTTTAATAGATGTTAATTTAAAATAGTATAATCATGAACTTGTTTCTGTTATTTAATATATCAAAAATTATTTGTAGTATAACATTTTCCCCATATAACTTCCAATTAGGGGCATCAATTATTTTATTTTTTGTCAAACAAACATATTAATACTACAAATTAAAACCCGCAGACATTTTATTGCGATTACACTTTTTTAATTAAGCATTCGATTATGTAATTAGGCAGACAATTATCAATCTGCAAAGCGCTTTAAAAATTCATCGGGATTTAAAAACCCACTTAAAGCGTAAATAAATTATGGCTACGGTAGCCGGCAAATCCGAGCCGTATTTTAATTAGTCACCTACGGGGACGATGCAGGATGTTGGCCGATAGCCAAATTGACGCGTTCAAATTGGCAACAATTTAAATAAGATTACCATTTTCCCCAGATGGGGGATGAGGGCGGAAGAACGGACGCGGAACGGGCCTATAAATCAATCCAATGGGAGGCTGAAGGAGGAGTTTCGACCCGTGCGGTGTCTATAAACCAATTTTGGCACATGGGACTTGCAGTTGTTGCTCCTGCAGCTGGGTGTTGCTTGTTGTTGCTGCTGCCCCTGCTGGGTGCTGCTGGCTCTGTTGGCTGTCGCATAATTAAGGCAACGCTCGCTGCCAGACAGACAGACACAAATGCGACGGGAGAACCAGATCCTCCGGGGAGAAGCCTCCTTTGTCTGGGCCCTTGTTTAATGCGTCGCGCCTCGTATTCTGCCACATCGGAAGCAACATAATTATAGGCCAAAACAACACTGCCGAAAAGAATTGGTTATACCAGTGCGGAAAAAACTGTACTGGTACTTAAAGGGTGTCTAAAAACACACAAAGCTTAACTTGTTTTTAAATATTTTTTTCCTAAGCAGAGATTATTGCAAACGGATTAGAGGTTTAAATGGTTAAGTTAACAAGCAAACAAAAATTTTATAAATATATTATATAAAAAACTATAACGTTTTGTATAATTTTTTCTCCACAACAACGAATTATTCGTTCTTTAAATGTGCCATGAAACTTGCAAGTTTTTTCTTGTTCTTATATAATTTAATTTCTCTGATTTGGTGGGCTATTCCAGTACCTCTTTTCTGCCAGTGCACTTACAATGTGTAAGGCAGGTAAAACTATTTGCAGCTCTGCGTGTCGGTGTTGCATCTAACATGTGTAAAACCGTTAACATTTATGCCGCTTCTGGTGCCGCCTTTCAGTGAAATGTTGCGTTTTGTTCAACACAACCGCGAGTTGGCCAAAGGGAATACATACGGGAAATGGAAAACGCAGTTCCTTGGCCTTCCCCAGGCCCTTGTTGGCTATGCAAAAATAATAAAATGTTTGCAATTTGTTCGCGTTCTCGCTGTTTGTAATTACGCGTGTTGCAGCAACACGCGGTTAACAAATGGGCGGTCTATGTGTTTTTATTCTCGTTCTTCTCGCTGCCCAGTAATTGACACGATTTAATTGATAATGGTTGTGTCCAACGAAATGTCAATGGCCAAGGGACAGGAAATCGCCATGGAGTCGAAATAAAGTCACCTGAACAACTGCTCATAGCAATCGGAAAATATTGATACAAATTATACAACATTTTGAAGGCCCTTTAATTATATTTATAAACAAAAATGTATCGGTATTTTTAAGAAAATGTGTCTTTGTAATTATGTACTATTTTTGGAATTGTGATAGCGTATTCATGTAAGCAAATTAATCTATTGAACTCTCAAACTCGTTAAATATCTCAAAGATTTAACGATTTTTTTAATGGATTTTAGTAAACAAGAAACATTCTAAACTAAGAAAATATTTTACGATTTCCCAGTTAAAATATAAACAAGAAACACAAATCTTGTATTATTAATTTATTCGTATATTAGGTAATTAAAGTAATCTAGTTAATATAATAAACTTTAAGGTATTCAATTCTCAATTAAAAGATAAGCCTAATACACTCGAAGTTTACCTCCAATCTGCTACAGAATTCACACAAAAAAAACACCAGCAAGCAGCTATTCAAACAGTGTCAGTTAAGATACTGTAAGTCCTGTTCCGTTTGCTCTTGCCAGCTTCTCGTGTTGATATTAATTCTATGTTAATTACAATCTCCGCCAGCCCAGCACCGACTTTGTACCGAGTTCTGTTTCATGTTTGTTGTCTGCGGAGGAATCCAGATCCGGGGGCCATGTGGCTGCCTCTCCTGGAAGGGTGGCTAATGTGCTCCCAAGGCAACCAGCCACTGCCACTCCTTGAACTTCCTTCCTTCCCCGCCTCCTTCCTGTCCTGTGACATACTCAACATCAGATTAGCCAGCCGCAAAAGTCATAAATGCAGATGTTTACATTTCTTTTCCAGCTTCAGCTCGGTTCCTTCATCTCCTCCGGTGGCTTCCTTTGGGGCATTTGCTTTGTCTTAAGCCAGTGCAGTGGCCACGGGGGAGGGTTTCAGGTGGTTTTTGGGGTGGTTTTCGACAGCCAGTGGGGTAGATAGACAGGGGAGAAGAACTTTGCCCCCGTCCTTGGGGCAATTTGTCGCGTTCGCACGACTCTTACGCAGATGAAACTGCCACTTTATTGCCATCATGAGGTGTGTAGGTACACGGAAAAAAATTACCTCTACAACTTAAATTTTATGGGAAAGAATTCCATTGATTTTAAACTAGTGATTAAGTACTTTTAGATTTTATAGATATCTTAAAGCTTTACAAACAGTAAGCTCCCTTGAGTTTCTTTATTTAAAGATTTTTACCAAAAATATCCTTCAATCAATTTAAAACATTTCATATTTCATTTCATTTTGCACAGTGCTCTTGTGTTTACTGGCATTTCCTTTGTGAGTCGTGGCGTAAAATTAAAATGTTTTGCTGTGGAAGCAGAAAAAGATAGCACAGCTCCGTCTCGTATTTGCTACTTCTCCCTCCTGATGTTAATGCAAATTAAAAACTTCACTCAACTGCATTTATTTGGTTAGCACAGTTCTCAGTACGTCTTGCAACTTTCACATACTCCACCTCTCCGTGGGTGACTCATTCATTCGGTTTTTCTTATTTTCCCCCTCGAAGGGCGCAGACTCCACTTCACTCCACTTCACCCCCGACAGAAGGGAAAATATACAACAAAATATGCTAAATGGCTCTTGGCACCCCAGCCCACGAATTCCAGGCTCACACATTGCTTCTGGCATACTCAAGTGGCCCACTCCGGCTAATTTATATGGCCAAGCAGCTTCTTTCGGCCTCCTCCCTTGCCCATTTTCTTTTCTGCTTCATTTGTTTCTTTTCAGGCAACCCTTCTCCCACCACCCACAACTGCCACATTTTATTTTTGATGGTCGAGCGGACAATGTTGAAGAGCTGGACAAAGAATAACAGTGGCAATTTTCCTCTGCTGCGTATATTTATTTATTTAAGCTGCCATTGAGATGGCTTTTCTGCTATTTCGCCATTTTGCATAAATGAAAATGTTGCATTTTCTTTGCCGCATCATTTACTTTCGTTTTACTTATTCCTTTCAAAATCAAACACAATGCAAACTCTCATTCGCCTGCTGCATCCTGGCAGTTGGTTTTGTTACTGAAAGCGTGACCAAAGTGATGGCACTCAGAGAAAAATATATACAAATTGTTTAACAACTTTTATTAAATTTTAAGATATATTATTTGTGCGGTCGTACTCTGAAAATTTGAGTACAATCGGACGATAAGCATTGGAGTTATAAAACAATAAAGAAAAATTGCAACCTTGTCTCGCTCGCACTCACACTCACTACAGCCAATTAACCGAGTTTGGAACCGTGGTGTCGAACTTGAGAATACAAATATTTCAATTATTGCTTCAGTTCTACAGAATCTTTATTTTTTAAATCTATTGAGAAGCATTTGAAAGCTTAAGAGGAATATATAGATGAAAACACTTCAATTATCCTGACTTGTTAATGTTACTTCATACCCCTTCTGCTCCTTTTTATTCTTAATTTTAAATCTAATTTTTTATAAGTGCATTAGCTTTCCTGCATCCCTTAAATTTCTATATGCCCCTTCGGAACATCGTGACTCACTTGTTAAATATGTTTTCAGCAAGAGTTGCCAACAAACATGAAGAAAGTAGAAGAAGAAAGGAGAAGAATTTATTTTCTGCATTGGCTGGCAAAAGTTTTTGGCTCGACTTGCAGGAGAAGAGATGGGGGTTGCACGTGGCATGTTTTGAATTGGATTTACACATGTGCCGAGTTAATACGTGACCCCCAACCCCTCCCCTTTCTCACAGCGTACGGTGACATTTTTTTCAATTTCAACTTTCCAGCAGGCACAGTACGTGCGAAAGCTGAAAATGGTTTGCCTACTTTTCCGGGATCCCCAACAGAAATTTCAACAGAAATAGGTAGAAACAGCTAAAAATGTGGCAATTAATTTTGATTTATTGAAGCGACCGTGTGGGACCCTACCAAAATTATGAAAACTGGGCAAAACATAACTCAAAACGCGTTACTAAAATCAATTTCTTTTTTCAGATGGTTACAGCACCACATTTAGGTCAGTACAAACTCATAAATAGCCAGGGAAACCCGAAATTACCAGCGAATAAACAAAAGTCAAACAATAAGCAAGCCACTAGAGAGTGACAAAATTTATGACTGCAATTAAATGGCTACCAGCGGCCAAATAAAATTAAAATAAAACATAATAAACTATATAAATTAGAATGAAAATCGCATAAAATGGCACCAAATGAAAGCGGGCGCATTGTCTGCATGTAAATTATCGCATCGAGGGGCGTGTTAACCAACACTGGCATCGTGGCACTCCCCTTAAACCAATACCCCGAAAACCACCCGCCAGGGCAACAACAAATGAGCCACATGCCACCACTTGCAGACGGGCTAAGCCAAATATCGCGTTGAAATGTTACCAATTTTGAGAGCGCTTAAATTGCGTTACACGGGGCGCAGACAGGGAAGGGGGATGGAGATGGGAAAGGAGCAGGAGAAGGAGGGGAAGGACCTGCGTAAAAGCAACCCCCCACGGACATTCTGTCGCTTGCATTCCCAGAGAGCACTTGGCCCCCGGGTTCCGGGTTCTGGGTTCTGGGTCGTAAAAATGCCGGCGAATTTATCGCATTCGAATGGCTTTTCCGAAGGGTGGAACTTAACAGAGGGGTGGTGGTGTTGTTATTGTGCAATGGTTTCAGTCAGCGGTTTGTTGTTGCTTTTGTTGTGCACATTGCATGAGTGAGTTTGGCAGGTTCACAAAATATTCAAACCAAAAACTTTTGCCGCTTAAGAAAATCGATGGATCCCCCCAATAACAACGACATCCCCTTGACGTTGAGCCACCCACCACATATACATAGACACACATACACACACAGGTGGGTGCAGGACACGCCACATTAAGCGGCATTTTGTTTTGACATTTCCGCAGAGCCAACGAACATTTTCCTTCGGGTTTGCCTACTTTCCAGCGAAAGCAAAACCAAAACAAGAAAAGGAAAAAATTATAGTGCAGGGAGGGGAAGAGGGAGGAGGACGAAAAAAAGGTTAAAGGGAAATTGGAACTGCGCACTTGGCAAAAGAAAGTAAGAACAACATGAAAGCTGCTTTCATCAAATGTTGCTCAAAAAGTAGACGAAAGGCGCAGCGGAAAATGTACCCTTTTAACAGGGGCCATCTAAGGCACGTCAGGAGTTTTCTTTAGACTTTTGGAAAGAATATTCTTGTAAAGGAAAAGGACCACAAAAGATATATCCTAAAATGTCACAACAAAAATCGATTCAAAGCATTGATAGAAATTGGATTGGGGAAAACTTTGAATAACTGATAGACTTAACCTAACACATAGTTTAAATT
>JAEIIL010011392.1:0-10952 GCA_018905715.1 Drosophila lini | reverse complement strand
TTGAAGGATGTGTTAAGTCAAAAAATATGCAAATTTCACGCACACACACACACACGTCCCCCGTTCGGCCGGGTAGAGTTAATACGGCCCAAAGACAGCCCCAGGACCTGGCATCCTCAAAACCCCTCGCAGGATTCACACATACATATATATGGGCGGCTGTGCGGGCGCCGTACGTGTAATGCATACGAAAGTAGTGAAAATATCATCAATGGCAAAATATGAATATCTAAAAAGGATAACGAAAAATGGAGTCAAAACGAATGGCAAAAAAAAAAAAACGGAGGAGAAAGATGCGGTGGAAGTGAGACGAGCGCCAAGAACAGAAGGCCTCGCATCCTGCCAGGTCCTGGGAAAAAGTGCAAATGTCAGTTTCCTCGCTGGCTGAGAGCGGGGAACTCTGGTTCATGACATTTGACAGAAACTAGACAATATCCTCGACTCTGTCTACGGCGCTGACATGTCCGGGTAATCAGTTTCCGCCGTAATTGCATCAAGCCTCTCGAAACTCCGCGAAACACGGGTTCGGTATTCAGTAAGATATTATCTTATTAATGGCGAATTCATGTGCCACAACTTTATTTCGACAAAGTCCTGTATGGCGGAGCAGCTCTTAAAAAGCGCTCAGACGGAATCTACGGCTGAGTTTCGGCTGAGCCGCAGGATTCGAGAC
This sequence comes from Drosophila lini, assembly GCA_018905715.1. Taxonomy (NCBI): domain Eukaryota; kingdom Metazoa; phylum Arthropoda; class Insecta; order Diptera; family Drosophilidae; genus Drosophila; species Drosophila lini. The sequence goes on along the minus strand of JAEIIL010011392.1, from coordinate 10,279 downwards.
TCACAGATCCTGTGCGGCCACGGCCCGCATAAATTTGGCGAGACTCTGTTGTAAATTACATTTGAAGTAGCAACTTGCACATAAATCTTTAGAAGCCAGACCGGGGCCAGTGAGGAAATAATGCAAATACAAATAAAAACAGTGATGAGGCGTTTACAAGGGGATGTGACTTAAAAATACCGGGTATTTGGGTTATATCATAGTAGGATTTATTAAATATATCTCTGCATTTAGGGTTGTTGAATAAGAAATTGTAATTCAAACTCTTTAAATTATTTTGTTATAATTTTTATTATATTTTAAGAATATAATTATACTGATATCAAGCAGGAATTCATAGCTTCTCATAGCTTAAATATATCTTAAGTAAGTTTCCCTATAAAGAATCCTACATACCCTCACTAACCTTTCATTCTCTGGCATTACAAAAAAGAAAGAGAACACAAATATCCCGCTATGCAAATACTGAGCGACAAAACTGTGTCATTCCCAATTGTCGCCCCTGCGTCCGTCTGTGTGTGTCCTTCTCTCTGGATCTGTGCTTTCGCATCCTGGCGGCTAAGAGGATGGCGTCCGAGGAGGAGCCACTTGAATTACGTACGCCGCAAGTGAAGTAATGAGCACACAGCTGCAGCTTGCAGGGACTTGGCAGAAGAGCACAACACAGCACCGGAAGCGGAAATAAATATTAAAGCTGCAAGCGGGCAGCCACAATAAATACAATATAAATATGCGATATTTTCAAAAGTCCAACTAATAAATAAGCGCTGCCAAGTGCTCGCCCATAAAGAAGGCAGCCCAGGACTCGTATTTTTCTATGGCTTGGCCAATTGGATCGCGAGTGCTTGGACATTGCCTGATAAACGATGCTAAGCAAATAATATAAATGCCAGGCAATTTATGTGGTGTAAAAGTTTGTATTTACCCGCGACTCCATATCAATAAAGTGAGGCGAAATAAAAGCGCGAATAATACAAGATGTTTTATTGAGTTATGAATACAGGCAAGGATAGCTGTGGAGTTTGTCATAAAGTGGAATATGTTTTCTATTCCGGTTTCATCAAAAGTTCATTATCTTCAAATGGATTTAGAACTCATTTCGAATTTTTAGGACTCCCTTGAAACACAACTTAAATATAGCAAGAATACTATAAGTTTTTTATGTCGAAATAAGATGAGCTTTCGACACTGAAAATTTAAATTGAATAATTGAAAATCCTTATGATAAATATTATATTTTATATTTTTTAATACCTATAAATCTAAATGAGGTTTAAGTGCTCAACTATCATCTCAGGCGGCATTTTCTCCTCAGTTTTCTATACGTTCTAAAATATTTAAGAGCCTCAATATTTTTATATGAAAATATTATATAAATCGAACTCGAATTTCTCCTATTTTTGTATAAAACAATTACTTTTCTCTATGTGTAAATGCCATTTCTAGGACCTCTCCAAATTTTTGGCAACCTCACGCACCTGGTCCTTGCAATTTGGCCTGGCCAAATAAAATCATAAGCAGACCGAGGCAAAATTCACAGCCATAAGTTTGCCAGCTCATTTTATGGCTTTGTTTCATTTCGGTAACTGCTTTTCCCCCTCCGTTTATGGTCTGAATTATTGAAATTGACTGGCAACTGGCAACACGTTGCCGCCTAAGGGAAAACTGGGCTAACTGGGGAAAAGGAGCAGCAGCAGGAGGAGGAACTCATCTGAAGCGGGACAGGTGCAGCAGGTGCGTTTCATTTGCCATGCAAAGCTAAATGAATTGCAAGTCAAAGTAGTTAAAAGCTACCAGACAGACGGATAGACAACTTGGCTAACAGCAGACAACAAAGACAAAATGCAAACTCATTTAAATTGCTTAAGGACAGGCAAATCAAATTGGAAGACGGGCAAAAAGGACAGGCAGGCAGGGGACTTACAGCGGGCCACATGCTTAAGGATCTGTTGGGGAATATATAAGATGTGTATATAAATGTATAGCAATATTAAATACACCTAAGAAAATACTATCATTAAGAAATAAACATAGAAAAATAATAATACAATTTTGATATTAAATATATTTTAAAGAAAGCTTTTCCTTTATAACATTCGCTCTTAAATTAAGACCCTATCTATACCCTGTATATATTTATTTCCTCTGTACTAGCCGCCTTCTGCAACATCAAGAATAATACCAGTAACCACCTTAGCTGTGGGTGGAGGACCAACACACACTCTCTGCTTGCATGCATGTTGCCAGCGGCGACGAGATTGCAGCTTTGGCCAACGGAGCGACACCAATCTGGCCAGGAGAGGATACCCTGTTAGCAGCCCCCAATCCCATCAACAACAAGGGTACCCTCCACTACCTACCCTCCCTACCTCCCCCATCATCGGCATCATCATCATCCTCGCCAGGAACGTCTGCATTGTCGTCATCTTTTCAGAGTGCTTAAGGGCTGCATAAAAGCATTTATTATTAGATTTGATTCAATTTTCTATTCACTTACTTTATGAAAATGTGGCTCGCCGTGTTTTCCCCATTTCCCCCACTCTGGCCTTTGTTGCTCGCTGCACTTAATTCAGAGCGGTAAATAAAAATCAATGTTTTGCTTTTACTCGGACTGCGACTGCGACTCGAAAGGGAACGAGATACGAAACGAGAGCAATCGCGTAATTTCATTTGCATAAAAGTCAATTGGATTTTGTGCCATGGAACAATTTCAATAATTGCAAACGCCTGCCATACATTTTCGTAGCCACTAAGCCAGTGTATAGGCCCCTAGTCCAGGTCCTGGCTGTGGTCCTGCGCCCAGTGTCGCCATTGTGTCGCCACGGCACCCCCGAAAAGCCCGAAAGCCAGCCCACATTTTCCGGGGCAACTGAAGTTTTTGGCCGGCACACAGACACATGGAGACCGAAAAGCTAAAGGCGACATCCATAAACTGTAATCAAAAGCTATTATCTCTGCTGGGCCCCCAATCTTCCCGCTGGCCGAGGAGACCGCCAACAGCCAACAGGCAACTGCCAACCGCCGCCCGGCGACCAGCATCACCACCCACCATTCCGGTCTAGTTTTTGGCAACATTTTTCTAAACCATAAATTTCGAAAGCAAATTCAATGGAATTTGCTTGCCAAAAATCAGAGGCTTCCGCTATTTTCGGCTCTCTCTTTCGGCCACGTTCAAAATTTAAAGAATTGGCCAGGATTTTAGATGATAAACATTTGAATTTTTTCCTTGAAATGAATTATTGAGGGACGCAGCATATATTAAAATTAAAATGTTGCACGACATAAGCTGATTGCCGGCTGTCTATATTCATTTATTTAATTATTCTTTTTTTTTTCAGCTTTTTGCTGCCTTTTATTTGTAGTCTTTTGTGGGGCTGCCGGCAAATCCCCCGAGTGAAATTGTAAATTATTTTGCGCGCATCAATTTCGATTTTAATAACTAGAAACATTGTCACTTAGTTTGCATATTTAATTAAGCATTTTTTTTTTGTGATGCAGCTCTATTCCTGCTGGGGGCTTTGTGATTTTTTGCTTGCATTTTATTTGGAGCTTAGTTCGGCCACGCAGGTTGAAGTTAAAGCGCATTAAATGCAGAAGCAATTGTGGCTGAGATAAGTTAAAGCCAGGTTCGAGGTCATTGAGTCATTGGCCAGAAACTAATTTCGATTCGGAAGGCACATAATTACATTTAACTAATGCCAATGCATGCAACGATAAATTGTCATGGGCCAGGCCTAAATAATTCATTACGCATTCTGCACGAGCAACGAGATGACAAAAGCAGGATATGCTCGTACGCAGGACCTTTGAGATGTTAAGAAATATTACTTAGATTTTTGGGGCCGGCCGTGTGTGCATATATTAAGACATAAATATCAACTACAGTCCGGGGTCCATAATGTAATGTGAATGCGAGTGGGGCGACCAGGACCATGTCCATGTTGCATATGACGAGCAGGAGGAAAGCCAAAGCCGCAAGCATGAAGGAGGGACGTGCACATTTGCCAAAAATTACAGTTATTACTGCAGACAGTCGTCCTTGGTCCTCGAAGGGCCCCGAAGGAACGCGACTGCGGCTGCATTGGAAAATTAAATTCAATTGCCAGTCGGCTGGCACATAAATCCTGCACTTTATTGCATCCGCAGTACGAAATGTTCACGCAGGCAGCACATTTGGCAGGACTGCCATTTTAATGAGCTAACGGAAATTTGGTTTATTAGATAACCGAGAAAAGAGTGCCGCAGATTGAGATATATGTACATGCATATGTATGTGCAGTCCGCTCTAATAAATCCCTAATTTCAGGCTAACTGTTGCTTTATTTGAGCTTGTTTAAGTTATTTTCGGGCGAAGAGACGAAGAAATATATTCTGTGTCAGAAAAGGGCAAGCTTATTCTTTGGAAATTAAATTATAAATTAGATTATAAAGCCCTATTTTATTTTATTTATTAAAAAACTATAGTTTCACCATAAAAATAAGCATATTTCTGAGGGTACTTAAAGTTCTACAGTTCGGACTGCAGCGTGGCCATTGAAATGGGCCATCAATTTTTATTCTTACTTCGCCGGCAGAGCAGAGGGCAGCGGCAGGGACCAGCAAGTAATAACAGTAAACAGGGGCAACCGGAAGTGGAGCACTTTAGCGACATCCGGCGGCCATTTGTTGCCTTGGCCATCAACTGGGCCACTTCCTACTCCCGATATTTGCGTGCAACTTTTGAGTTAATTCCCCTGTATTTGCCTTGTGATTTCCTTATTACATTTCCGTGCTCCTGGCTGCTGGTCCAGGAATCGCCGCTTTAAAAATCCCCCCAGCTGGCAGATGAAAGGGGCTTAAACTGAGCCCGCTTAGCCTAAGCCCCGCGAGTTGGAGCTGAAGCCGAAGCTGAAGTCCAAAACGAACCAAACTATCATATCGCACACAATGCAGCCTCGCAATTAGACTTAAATGCATGCAGCCGTGCAAGGAGCAGGCAACAGGATCCCCTCTCTCCCCTCCCTCCCTCTTTTAGACAAACAATCCCGGGCAGACCGAAAAAAAAATATATGAGAAATGCGCCAACTGAACGTCGCGGCGGGGTAATTGAAAAGGAAAATGAAAAACATGCCGCGAGCCAGAGGCACTGAAACAAGAAATGAAAAGGTGGAAACCGGAAAGCGCCGGGCTACGAAGACGGCAATACCCTGTCAGCTGAGGACTCAAAAGACAATGCTGACTATGGCCCGCAAAGGGGCATCATTTTTTAAGTGACCCCCGCGACCCGCTGGGAGGGAGGCTGGAGCACATCTTTCGGAGATTCGCCCCCGTCTTTTGGGAGCCCATCAAGCCCCGAGTCACTCAGTTAATAAAAGGTAATAACGACAAAGTTGCCTCTTGTTTGTTTTGCCTGCCTTTCAGCCATCTCTTCCGCCTGTTTCCCGAATCCGGCCAGCCACTTGCCGCCTGTACCGTGCCGTGTATCTTGGCCCGAATGCAGGTCATTTGGCAATTAGGTCGTCGTAAAGCCGCCGGCGCTTCCTTTTAACTTGGCCCAGCGACCCACCCGAAATGTAGCCGCGCCCACTGTCATTTGATTTATGCATTAAATTCACAACCGCCCCCGATTGCTAATTAAATTCTACTCAAATAATCAAACAGACAATCTGCAGACGTCGCAACTTCACGGCCACTCCAGCCGTTGTCGAGGGCCACAACAATAACCAAGGAATGCAGTGTGGCGGCTGCAACAGCAGCTGTGCCTTCTGCGGCATCTGCAGCATTTCTATTTACCACTTTTATCTGGCAAAAGGCTGTCACAGCCTCCAGGACACTCTGAAAAAATGGGAACTTGGAAAAATAAACTAAAATAATTTCACGAATTTTGGAATTTCAGGAAATTGTATTATTGTTTGAGACACATAATTTTTCATTAATTTTTAGTTATTTAAGACCCCTTACCTCACCGTAATTATTTCGAGTGCACAGAGTCCTATGGCTTCCACTTTTTCACACTGCTCAAGTGGCCAGTGGCGGAGAGCGGCATCCTCGAGCATAATGAACACTTGACTCCTTTGGCTTTTGGCCGTCCTGCGGATGACAATGCCCGGCGCAAACATTTCACCGCAGGCTAAGACAAAGGACTGACAAAATGAAGCGAGTGCTTCGCGAGTCGCCCGGGTCCGGGTCCGGGTCCTCGAGTCCTTGAGGTTTCAAGTGTTCTTTTGAGGCGCAAAATGGGCAGAGCCGGGGTTATAAAGTTTCAATGCGATGCCTGCCAATTGACCCAAATAAGGAATGCAGCCGTGGAGCGTGGAGTTGAATTCTTTATGCTCGGATCCGAAAATATTCGAGCGATGCTTACCTGTGTTTTTGAAGTCGTCCTGGTCGTCGTGGAGCAGCAGCCATCAACATAAGTTAATACAACTAAAAGCCCCCAGAGGGTTCTGCACGTTCCGCCGGCATTCATTTGCCTATGTAAATTGGTAGAGGGTCCTGCATAAATTACAAAATTAGTCGGAACACACGAATTTCGTGTCGTCATCTGCGAATGTGTATATGTAGTATGTCTGGCGCAAAAACTATTTCAATTTAAATTCTTATCGTATTGCGATCTAGGCGAATGAGAATGAGAAATCCCCGGCGGCAATCTTTAAGGGGCTTCAGCCTCGTTCGCTACCTTGTCCGCAATGCGATGCGATGTCCTTGTTGCCATTGCCATTGGCCTGGGCCCATAAGCCGCTTAGCTTTCACTATTGCCAGGCCTAACTTTTAACGTTTCGACGCCTTAAAGATCCTTTGCAACACGGCCCCGGGCTGGGTGGCTCCATCGAGTACAGTATCCTGTATCCCTGCCTTCCCATCGCCATCGCCTCCTGGTATCACATATCTTACTTAACGTGCCTGCGAGACTTTTTTCATTAGGATAAGTCTATTTTATGCCAAACATCCGCCCCACAAAGTACACACAACCGAGCACACATGGCGGCTTGACTTGTCTTGGCAAGTTTCGGATTCGTCCTGGTTTCGGGATTCTAGAGATTCCCGCTCCTGGATATCGACTCTGCCCCGTTGCCAAAATGTTTATTTGGTTTCTCGTGTTATTTATTTTATGGCACCTCTTGCCATACTTTATTTTTCTGCTATTTGGCTGCTGCTTCTCGGCTCCAGTCACAGCTGCTACTGTGACGCCTGCTCCTCGATGGCTGCTCATCGATATAACAATATCCTTTTGATGTAATTTCCGCTTATGGCTTATTTTCACAATGGCAGGTGTAAAGGTAATCGTTGATTGTAAGTGCCTGCCAAGCCAGCCGGCAGGATTTTATAAGCTAGCTGGTGTCGTCGTGTGTATGTGTCTGCTACGTGGGTTGATTGTGTGTGTGTTTGTTTGGCTTTTATGTCAATTCTCAATTATATTTCAATCATTTTTATTACATCTCCTAATGCCCAAAGAAGATTACTTGCCATCATAAATAAGTTATAAATTTAATTGGAAAAGCCGTCTCTGTGTCTGTGCGCCATTTTGGATCGCATCTTTATGTGTGTTGGAGGTTGAGTGGGGGCGAAAAATCTCTGTCTGTGTCCGTCTCTGTCTGTATTCTGTATCCTGTATCTGTGTCTGATTCTGTCTCTGTATCTCTGTATTATTGCTCCTCATTTCCGTCGCTTAATTAGTTGCTAAATTATTACCACTCCGGGCTGACACGGCCGCTTCTCAAGTGACAGCCAATCGATACGATGATGTGACCTGCGTCGCTCTTTATTGTTGCATATTTGATTTCAATTGATCGAAGCCACGCTTACCCCCCCACAAGCCCCTCGTGACACGCGTGACACGCGCGACACGCGACGAAAACAATGCCAATCATGGCTGGCAATTCGCGTTAATTTCCACATGGAATAAGGCCGCATAATTGCGGCACTCGTTACGCTGAAAATTGGCTTAGCTGACATTGCGTATACGCCACGTGGTTACACGGAAGGTGTTTGATTTCGGTTTGTCAGTGGTGTGGGTGTAACGGAGTGTCCGTGTGTGTGTGTATAAACTTAAAACCATATCAGGCAAGCAATTCGACAAGCATTGCGGTAATTTATCGCTTTACAAAGTAGAATATTTGTCGATAAAAAACTGCCCAGAAAAATATATTTAAAATCTTTCAAGGTGTTTATTAATATTTACATTTTATTAATTGTTTAATTTTAATTTAAAATTTTCTTTCTTTTCTGATACCATATTTATTCAAAGTATTTTATAAAATATGTAAATCACTGCTTAATCATAAACTAATCTCTACCTAAGCACGTTTTTACCTATTACATTTATTTATGCAACTTTAAAATTAACTCAATTCCCAACTAAATCCCCTCTTCTTTGCTGTGTACTTAAGACATTACAATTAAGAATACTTAATTAGCATATAAATTGCAGACAGATGACCATTTAACACTAGAACACCTGTCAAAAGAGTTGAAAGACAAGCTTAAATGCAGTGGAGGGGCAGCTCATTATTTACCAATAAATTTAAATCCACTCGCTTGAGCCACTGCCGTCTCCGAGCTCTCCGTCCGGCTGTTGCGGGTTAAGATATACGACAGCACGCACCGTGAGTTACGGGCTGCTTTATAAATAAATACGTCCGTGAAAGCGCTCTTTTTGGCCCAGCTGCTCGTTGCCAAGGTGCTGATTGCAATTACTTGTGTGTGACGACGGCCCCGTTACTGTCGAGTACGGAATGCGGCATGGAGTACGGAATACAGAATACGAAATACAGAATACAGAATACAGAATACGGTGTATAGACTATGGACCACGGGCTGTGGACTCCGACGGAGACTCGCACCCACATGTTTACGGCCGACCACATCAGCTGTGGTGGCGCAGTGCCACTGGCAAGAGCAACAGGCAATAATGCCGTTGCTACCGCCCTCGTCCCTCCCCCTTTTGAACTCAGCAGAACCCGGACCAGCACCCGCTGTCTGCTTCAAACCGGATCCGGATCCCCGGACCCGATGAATTGCGTGACTGTGCAAGTGAAGCTGTGGATATAATAAAAGTAATTAACAAGTGTTTGCGCTGCATGATGCGGAATTTCAGGCGCGGATAAGCGAGAAGACGTGTGCCATATGGAGTACGGCGTAGGTGCGTACAGAATAACCAATCTGGAGTGCACAAGAAAATAAATTAAAATGGAGAATTATATATTAAAAATCTATGGTAAAATGTAGAATGTAAAATCGAACACAAATCATAAGAGGAAAAATTACAGAAAATCGTATAGCTCTTATGTTGATTAAGGAATAGCTATTTTCTAAGAGATTAAAGAAGAAACAACCATCAAATAATTAATTATCTAAATTATATAATTGTATTTAAATTTTTATAAAATTTTGTTATATACTTTTCCCTTTATTATAAATTATTTTCCAATTTAATTCAAATCAGAAATTATTTTCTGTGCATAGAATACGGAACTGTAATTGCTGTAAGTGGCGTACAAAAAGTCTAATAAGCGACCTGGAGATAAAAAGGGCCAGTGATCGGAGAAGCTGGAGCTGAAGCAGGAGCCCTCACAGAAATGTAGCCGAAAATCTCTCGACAAATACTTTTGACAGCTCGGGATATTTGATGCTAAAAAACAACAGAACGTAAATTGAAAAGTTTTACACTTAATGCAGAGGTGTGAGTTTGTATGCTCGAGTGTGTGTGTGTGTGTGAGGGGGGTTTGCCGAGTTCCGTAACACCGCTTGAAGGCCCCGGAGCTGAAAATCAATTTGTGTGCATTTATTGAAAATTGAATTTCGAATGAGCAGCGACGCGTGCACACACATGTTGCTCCTGCAGGACGAAGCTTCATCCTTGAATTGACTGCTGAAATGGGGTCTAGTTCTACACGAATTCCCCACCAACCAGTCGGTGGGTGAGGAGAGGTCAGGCCTGGGAGTCCTTGTTCCAGCATAATTGCCATGTAAAATGGTTTGTTCTGCTGCCGCTTATTTAATCCCTCGAATTCAGCTGCTGCACTGCGGACCATTCCACATTTCTGGGGCAATCAAAATTCTGTGCAGTCGAACAACAAAATATCAGTTTCAAATTGATATTCACAGCGAGCTGTGAATATACAGCTTTCAAATACGAAAATAACATATTCTGATTCACCAACATTTTTAGGAAGCTTCGACCATTTGGTTTTTATTTGTACGAAGGGAAATATATATATTCTATGAGGTATATTTAACAAATAAAATGTATGCTAATCTAAACAATTATCTATATTCAAACTGAACATTTTATATCTTG
>JAEIIL010011367.1:0-57196 GCA_018905715.1 Drosophila lini | reverse complement strand
GACTATAAGCTCCAAATTCATCATAAAAGTCCCTAGTTATTTTCAACAAAAGAAATAAGTCTTTAAAATATTTTAAACACTATATAATTTGGTTCTAATAAGGGGTTCTTGTCTTATCTTTTCTTTTCTTAAATTTAACTAAAACACCAAGCCTTTCACTGTAACCTAAATACCTGGCTTTGAAGGGTACTTGGAGCTTTATCTAATATGGGCAAATCTTTGCTTAATTATGTGCATATTGATTAGATCAGCAAAGTCAATTTCATGGTTGCAAAATCAAACAGCAAGTGACAGAAAAAGTAAAAAAATCAATCACTCTTCTAATTAAGTTTCCAGCAACACAAAAAAATAACAGAGAAATATTTGGAAGCCTGAAACCTAAAGCTAATATATTAAAAAGAATTCAGAACAGGCCTGTTTAATTTATAATTTAATGTTTGATAATTGGAGACTATCTTCCTTTTAAATAACCTCTTTGGGTGACTAATTTCCTGAGGTTAAGTTTTGGTATCGTTCTTTGGCTGGATTTAACAAGGTTTTCAGAAAATTTTAATCATGAATTTGGATTCAAGTTTAAAATTTGTATATATTTTTTCAAAAGAGATCATAGTCTACTAAAGTGAAGAACATTTTTAAGCTAAGAAATCAATGCAATAAAACACTTCGGCCTCATATTATATTCCTAAACAAAAGCTTAAATTAATATACCTACAACAAGTTGCTTAAATTAGTACCAAAAACGCATAAATTACAAACAATTTAAAAGCTGAATATTTAATTGCACGATTTTTCGGAATTGCCCGCATGCATTCCAGGGCATTATTAAATCGGCTATCCGGAAATGTTTACCTGTGTTTTGTTTTTTCAACATTTACATTTACGTTTGCCGGTCGCTGTTTTTGTTTCGTCTGCCAAGTCAGTACAAGCGAAATGCGGGACACTTCTGTTTTGTGTTCTCCATTCTCTGTTTGGACTTCGGTTCCACTGGGGGCCATTGCGCCGTATCTATATGTTAGTTGGGTTCGTGGGAGTACACACACACCATCCGTACATGTGATACATGTATGAATAATGAATCATTTGTCCGACTGTTGTTACAGCCATATAGTAATAGGAGACAGTGCACGGAGGCCAGAAGTCGGCGCCACTTTTGCTGCCACGCATTGGGGGGAAGGGAAGGAGGAGAAGGAGAAGGAGAAGGCCTGGATCCTGACCAGCAGAAGGGCCTGGGTAATGTGAGCTCAATTGGCAAATCTAGGACATGTTTGGTAACTGCTCTGGCGAAAGTGACAAAGTGAAATATTGGCCAATGCTGTAATTACCAACACGGACCTGCCTCATATTTCAATGTCCAGGACTGTTGTAGTTCCTTCAATTAGAGCACACACACTGAGAGAGAGCAGATGTGTGAACCAGTTATATAAATAGGTTATATATATATAGAAATGTGTAGAGTATAGAATTTCTAATTAACCGGAAGTTAGCAATTAAATAATTAATTAAAAACCATAAAGGGATTAAATAAAATTCTATATATTGTCAGCGTGAGATTGGGTAAAATCTTTCTGTCTTCTTCTGAAGACATAATATTTTTCTCTGTGCACACGCACACCCACCTACATACACCAAAGTGGGCACCACACACTTACACCTACGCGACTGCACAATCCCGGGCACAGTCCTCCACACATCCCCTTTCCCCCCTTAGCTGCCGTTCGAGAGTGGTAATTGAATTAATTTAAGTTACAGGGTTGTACAGGACGTCGCCGGCAGCAGCGAGGCCATTGTCCTGGATCGCCTGCTGCCCAGCACACAGTACTCGCTCGTTGTGACGGCCATCTGGCAGGGCAAAAAGTACCGGAGTCGGGGCCAGATCAAGTTCAAGACGCTGGGTGAGTTCGGAGGATGTATGAGCCTCAGAAGGAATCATAATAATCGGTTATATCTGATAGATCTGCCCAAGAACACCTCGCAGCAGGACTTTCCGCCGGGTATCTATGGCAATGGCAGCAATGGCGGTCGCAACGGAACCGGAAATGCCAGCATCTTTGGCGACGATGTGACCTCCACGGCCACAAACACGCTGACACATGGCACCACCAGGGAATTGCCAACAGTAAGGATTGGATTTTATGCAACTTAATTAATTCAATAATTTATCTATAGCTTTTTTTATTTATTCATTTATTTGTGTATATATTTATTAACAATTTTATTCATTTACTTACTTATAAATAACCTTTTACAGATCCGCGGCGTTGAAATCGGCATTGTCCTGATCGTGCTGATGGTTTGGGCTGGGGCTATTGCTCTGTTCTTCAATCGCTGGGGCAAGATCCGGATGCTGCTGCCCTATCAGCCGGACTACAAGCACGAACAGCTCAAAGTGCCGGGCACAGGAGTGTGCAGCGCCGGCGGATGCAATGGCCAACATTCACACCAGGTTCGTAGTCCGCGGGGAATCCGTAGAGGGATGTTGGGAATGATGATGATGTTTATGATGATGGTTGCTGGTGCGGGAAATGGGGTTTCTAGAAGTACTCGGATACATACATTTTCGCGAAGGAACTTATCTCTGTTTCGTTTTTTGTTATGCTTCATTTTTAGAACCTACACCCCGATTTCTTTGTCAAGGTATTCAAAACTAACAAATTCTTCCAACTACTTGCATATTATACGAAACCAAAACAAAAATCTATATATATCTCTGCATTTTATTCGCTTTTTTCTATGCATCAATTTCAAGTAAATATTTGACTCTTATTGAACCCAGAACACCATTTCCTTTTTAATCTGTGCACAAAAAACCCCGAACGACCGATCGAAATGATACCCTTTTTGCATTTTCCGAGAATGGCTCTGTTTTAGATGTATTTTTCCACCAACAAACCCATGTCTTGTGGTCCGTTGATTTAAGCGGGGGTTTCACAGTTTAAAGAAAATATAATTATAAATATTGTCTCAAAGCGTTTTCCTAGTTTTTAGACTTTTCCTACTTTTCTTTATGATTTGCTTAATAAGAAAGCACGTGCTAGTTTTGCATTTATTTCAGCTTTCTTTTCCGTAGGCTTCTGGCACCAGTCTGGGGGCACATGTTCTCCAGAACCCAGAACTTTGGCTTCGTTCTGGGTCATTCTGCAGAGCATTTGGTCTTCGGCTAACCGAAGTCAACTAGAGATTCCACCTAGATTCGTTAAGCTCAGGATGCGCTATGCAAATGAGAAACACCTCTAATTTACAACTCGTACTATCGTACTATCCACATTCCATAGAAAAACAGAGGAACTTCTCTGACTTGAAGTCGAAGTAAAACGATTTGATGTTCTTTTATGGGTAATTTAAAGTAAAGTTCATATTTAACAGAGGTTTAATATTAAGTATTTAATAGTTTCTCGGATAAAATAAAGTCAAATTAATATTTATTAGGGTAAGAATATTTTGTAATTATTAAATGCTTCGTTAACGTTGCAAAATCACGATTTAAATCATTTTTATGAGTATTTTGACAGTTAATCTTGTAAACTGTAATATAAATAATTTGATACATTTACCAGGCAGTGGAATGTTTTTTTAGTTAGCTTAAATAATCTGATTTTTGATATTTTAATTCTCATTTACATTGGGGACATGGTAATCCAAGGAATATTTGTGTTTTAAATAGAACTGAAATCAAATCTATTTAAAATCTTAAATAACTTCAACTTCGTAAGATATTGTAATACAAATTTATTATAATTCTTTTTCGTATTTCATATTATTCGATATATTTATATGCAAAATAAAAGAGTATTTCAAGTCAGTTTTGATTTCCCTGAGCTAGAGAAGTTCCTTTGTCCTTTAATCGCATTTAGCAGTTTTGGTTTTTGGTTTCGAGCTTTGCTGTTCAGGTTGGCGCCTTCCCGAGATCTCACTGACCAAACGTTCCCTACTTTCACTTCGCTCTCTCGCCTGCTGATCTTGTTCCTGCTCCTGCTACTGCTACTGCTGCTCCTCTTCCGATCCTCCCTTGGCTTTCTTTTGGCCAATCCAACAGTGTTTGCCCAGGTGCGAGGGCTGCGGCCTCTTCGATCGCTGCTTCCAGTATCCGCGCCGGGAACTGGAGCGCGACTGCGGCTGCCAGTTCGCCCTGCTGCACAAGGCGGACGTGGAGAGCTAGCAACCAGCGCACCGCGAAGCCTCCTCGGCGGCCGTGAGTGCGGCATCCAGCCATGGGCATGGCCATAGTCATGGCACGCCGGTGAACACCTATGTGCGCGGTCCCAGCGTGGACAACCAGTCCATTGTGGGTGCCAATGTGCTGGAGAATGTGGACAGCCTGGAGGTGGGCAATGAGGACATCGAGGTGGAGGCAGCGGATGAGGCGCTGGACAAGGACCTGGAGGACCAACAGCTGCTCCAGCGGGACAGAGAACCCGTCCAGCGTATCCTGCCCCTGCAGGCGGGCGCCCACAAGCAGCGGAAGTTTGCCCAGCAGCGCGGCATCCTAAAGAACTCACAGGAGCGCACCTTTGTCGAGGAGGACGAGGTGCTGGAGGCCAAGAAGCAGCTAATCCTGCGACGCCGCCGCCTCTTCAGCCACTACCGACAGTACGATCAGTGGCGGAGGCGCCAGTTTAGCTACGATCCCAGTTACTTTCGCCCGCCTCCGTTGTTGCCTCGACCGCTGGCATGCGCTGATCACCAGCTGGGGGCCACCACCGATGGCGCATCTGGAGCATCATCCGTGGTCTCTGCCAGCGCCGGCCGGCGAAGGCGCCAGTACCGAAGGCAGTACTCCTGCGCGGATCGGTCGCGGGAGGGATCGCGCGAGAGTCGCGGCTCGTCGACGCTGCAGCTGCAGCTGCAGAAGTACCACAGCATGGTGGCCAGCGACACCATCCGCACCGAGTCGTCGGTGCTCAACCACAGCAACTACAGCGAGCCGGCCAGCGTAAGTCAGCCAGCTAGTGTTGGGGTTTAGGAACACAAAAGCAGATGAAGTGGCTCACTTTGGAGGGGGGAACTTGCAGATATTTCCATGCAAAAGGTTCCTTTTTCTCATTTTGAAAATGCAGGTTATTTTTTGTTCAATTGATTGCCATATGTATATATTTTTAATTATATTGTAAGCTTTGACATACACACCGCAAGAAGTTAAATGAAAGTTAAAGATGATCTAGTCTTCCTCTGGTATTTCTTAAAATTAAACAGAGAAGCAAGCTTACCGATTTTTAAAGAGATCATACCTTAGAGTAAAATCTTTAAATCGATATTTTGTATAATTATTTTTGGGCCTACAAGTATTAGGAATACTTTCCTGTGCTAGTTTTTAAAAGGTTAACAAACCAGCACATTGAATTTCTAATTTTAAAAATTAAACTTTTTATTTTATTTATGCACACTTATAAAATGTTGAACAAATTGGCAACATTGACTAAATTGTCTCGGCTGTTGAGGATCAAGAATATACATACAATTTATAGGTTTATTGCGGTGCAAACTTCTGACTAAAATTGTAATACCTTCAAGGGTTTAACTATATAATTACTAACATTAAAATGATTTCTGTTAAGAGTTCATCTGAGAAACGCTATTAAATTTGCTGACCTATGTGGCGTATACGTAATTTTTTGTAAGTAATTTCTTTTGAAAGACTCAATGACTTGTTGGTCTATTAATGATGTTAGTTTACCAAACTGTAAGTTAATGAAAGAGGTCATATATTATTAATTATCTAATTGTTTAGGTATTTATTTAAGATAGAAATGATGATCATATTTAATTCTTTTAATAAGTAAAGTTCAATAATTACAAGTAACTTATTTACTTAGATGCTTTTTCCCTCCCAAAAAAAAAAGTGAGCCACTGATTTTGTCCACTTAAAAGTAAACACAATTTTGTGTTCCCAACACTAGTCCCAGCACAATGCAGCTTGCACGTGGTTTTGCTTGGAGTTGGAGTTACCGTTCCAGTTCGAGTTCGAGTTCCACCTCAGATTGCAGACCGGAGAGCACCAAATCGCACCCATCACCCAATATCTCACCCTGTACAGAAATTGCAGCTACCTTCACTGGATGGACATGGCCCGCGCACCCGCTCACTTCGCTCACTTCTCTCACAGCAAACAAAAATCACAAATCGCAATCCGCATCCGCTTGAGTCCCGGCTTCGTGTCGTTCCGTAGTTAGCCTTAGTAGCCAGCCAGAGGTAGCTTTGTCCCACGCTTGTCGCTTGCTCTCTCTCGTTCTTGTTGTTCCAGTGGATGTGGAGGATGGCGGGAGGTCCTTGTCCGGGCTTGTGTGTGTTCTTGTTGTTGTGTGTGTGAACGCCCCCCTTGGAAGTGTCCGCTCTACTGTCTCCTTTCTCTTTCTATCTCTCTATACTCTCTCTATTTCCCTGCTCCTTCCGGGACGCAGTTCGACAGCAGTGAATGTGCCCACCCACCGTTGCACTGCAATAGCCGCGTAAGAAACCGACCGGAGGATGCGGCACTGCCATGTGGAGATCCTTACTGATCCGCCTTTCATTGCAGCACATCCACATGCTGGCCGAGGAGCACTCCACGTCCATATCGGAGCGATGCACTCGCAGCCGGATTAACTCGGCCATCTTTGTGTCCTCGGAGGGGCGAGGCTTCGACTCGATTGAGTTCCTCCGCCGCCACGGATCCCAGAGCGTGCTCTGCCGGAAGGCCAAGAGTGCGGAGAATATCACGGATAACGGAAGAAGGGTGAGTTGAATCTACATATGAATTATAAAATATACACTTTTACAAATGAAAACCTGTCTTTGCAGAAGAGCCTGCGACCCTGGCGCACGGACGACGACTCCTGCAAGCAGCAGCACCTCTCGCAGGACAGCAACGACATTGAGCTAAAGGAGTGCGGCGGCGCTGGGGGCGAGCTCCTTCGTCTGCCGGTCATCCATGATGGCAAGCAGTCGCCCACGGCCGTAACCAGCCTCCTGGCCCGCTCGGCTGCCATAACCACGGCCAATGTTGTTGTGGGAAGCATTTCACTGGAGGCACCGCCACCCTACATGCAGGACGATGAAGGTGACACGCTGTCCACGGCTGCCCTGATCCACAGCGATGCTGCCGCTGTGGTTCACGAATCGCAGGACTCGGCGGAGACGGTGGAAGAACTGGTGCACGTGCCCCTCTTGGCCAGTGCAACGGCCACGGCCAGCGTATCGACCTCCTCCTCGCCCAGCATCGCCATCGAGGCAAAGCCCCGGGTTCTGGTGCACCAGCGATCCTCGACAGCCTCCTCGTCGCCGCACAGCAGTCCCAAGAACCTGGGCAGCCTCGGGCTCAAGATCGTCAAGCCCAAGATCAGTGCCGTGCCAATGGTTTCCGTCTCGGGCCCCTCGCCGCCCATTGAGAAGCCGCCGCTGGCGGAGTGCTTGTAACAAATGGCAGCCGAAACATTTATCTAAGCTCGCGCTCAAGGCAACTGGACCCTGGATCCTTAGAAACCACACACGCCCCCAGACACAACCACAGCCACATCCAAATCCTACTGGAATAGTCGACATAGAGTTCGAAGACGGAGAAAGTATGCCAGCTGCTCAAATAAGTGTTTCGGTGAGAGGCTTTATAGTAGGGAAAATATGTTAAACAAAACCGAGTAGTTATAGGAACAAAAAGATATATTGTACCAATGGTCAGCACCAGGCAAAGAAAGCTTTGTAAGTATATTCAACAACGACTGAAGTATACACATATGTACATTATAAACGGAATCAATGGTAGGCGGTAACCTGTAGAACTTTTTAAGTCGATAACTGTGTATGTGTGTATACATACCTATTAACTGATAAATCAGCTTTAACAACTAACGAGTAAACTATCAGGCTTTAATGTAACGACGACGATGAATTTCTGGTTTAACCTAGTCCGTAGACTCACCTAGCTGTTGAAATCAATTCTCTTTAATTGTTCTCCTATACATATAGCCAAAAAAACGAAAAAACAAAACAAAAGAAACTAACTACTTGGGCACCACAACTGTTATACACGCGATCTATTTAGATATACTAAATATATACATAAATATATATATATATATATATTTATTTATACACCCAGTAAATTCACTTGTGTGCGTATTAGTTGTCCTGCAGTAATCAACAGGTGTGCCTCCTTTGGGCTTTGAAATAATTCGAATCAGAAGGGCAATGATTATACGATATCGCTCAATCCTTATTCAATTCAAACAAAGTTAATCCGATTGGAATCCATTCTTCTTGATCTAGTCTAGTTTATTTTATTTGATTTTAATTTTTATATCATCTTATCTAAATTGGGTTTATTTATTAAAGATCAAGTTTGATTCGAATAATAATTGATATAAATTAATTGATTGATTGATTCGTTTTAAATCAAGCTAGTTGAACTCTCATATTATTCGATACAACAGAAGTTTATTCAAATAAAATTTATTTGATTAAAATTACGACTATTTATTATTCATATAATTGATCAAATGTACTCAAAGCAAATATATTCCATATAAACCAAGTTAAGTCGACTAAAGTCAAGTTTCTTCGTTTCAATTCAAGGTTTATTTGATTTTAATCAAGCTAATTTTAAGCAAGTTAAAATCTGCAGATCGCTTTTGAAATTCGAATCAATTGAACCGAAAGATCCCCATCTGCAAACATTTGATTTTGATTTACTTAACCTTTAACTGTGGCTCATTCAGGACTCTAATGCGCACATAACTTAGAGATATTAGGACACCCGCTATATACATATAGTTAGCTCTTGTAGTCTTAAGACGAAATCACATAGTCCAAAATGTTACTTGCTAACATATCAGATACTCTACTGTACCCACGACCAAAGCGAAACGTTTGAAACTGTAAACCGTAGTCCATAATTAGCTGTAAGCGACCCATTACAAGAATATTAACTAGACGTAGAGTTCTTGTCAAGTAAGTAAGTGCCCTGGTTGACTTCTAAGTGTGTTTTTAAGGCCCGTGTAGATGTGTCTCTGTAGTTCGAACTTTACCCTATACAGAAGTATGAAGGTTTATGGGAGTTAAATTATCTTAGGAAGATCCAGAGAAGCACCACTCCCGCTCCAGATTGCTCCCACTCACTGATTTAGGTAGCCTCTATACATTTTAGTTATGATACTTCAAATTTTATCTATCTATCTATCTATCTATCCACCTACTCCTTAATATCGATCTATCAATCTATCAATCCAAAACTATCCAAAAACAATGAAAGAATGAAAATGTTACAAATGTACATACACACCGCACTTGTACCTACACCAACTGGAAATACTCTTCAGTGGAACACAAAACGTTGTTATTAAGGAATTGTCAATTTATGGTCCAAAGCTACAATAAACAGAACACCACATCCGCACGGATGGGACGTCGTCGGCAGTAGGCTTAACTAAGTTCTAGTTTACGTTCAATTCGCTAAATGGCAAAAACACGAAACAAAAGTAAAACTGTGTGTGAATGTGTATTTTTTGAAATCAAATAAACGAATTACATATATACGTATTTGTCTTTCTTCTCGAAGATCACACAGTGGTTGCCCTGGTCGTAGTAGCTCCTAACTATTCGCACCTCCGGCAGCTGCGACACTAGATTCTCTAGTTCCTGTTCCTCAAAGACATGATAGTAACGCAAGAAAGTAGTCTTTTGCTCATCCTTGGTCTTCCAGGGCACTAAGACATCTTGCTGCTGGAACTCTGTGCGATTGGTGTGCACGGGCAGCGGGGTGTCATTGGGAACCTGCTGCTCCAGTTGTTGTTGCTGCTTCTGACGCTGCTCCTGTTCGGTGGTACGCTCCTTATTAACAGCTTTGTTTTGCCGAAGGTAAGCGGATTTTTTGTCATTCTTTCGCTGATCCTTGGCCCAAACATAGACCAAAGCGCGGCCACCAGGTCGCAGGAGGCGTGCCATCTCCTGAAGAGCGGCCAGCCGACGCTCTGCAGTGGCCAGGTGATGGATAACAGCTATACTAATGCAGCCATCGATGCTGGCAGAGCGGACAGGCACACTTAAGCAGTCGCAACGAAAGACATTCTGCCCCTTCCGACGTCCCACAGCGAGCAGACCTTGGGCACGGTCGCAGCCAATGGCCAGGAGCTGAGGATTGCATCCCAGATACTTGCCATTGCCGCAACCCACGTCCAGCACCACAGATTGGGGATGAAATGAGTTGAGGAAATCGGCAACTTGCGGCCAAGGTGAGTGCCGTGTTTCGCTGAAGTGATCTGCTATCTTGTCGTACACCTCGTGGACATTCCGCTGTTCCAGGCTGACAGCCTGAGCAGCCAGAGTGAGGGATAGCTCCTCTGGAGCTTTGGTTTGTCTCGTGTCACACAGCGTGGGATACGAACACGAGCAGGATCCTCTTCGCAGGCGCCGGAAAGTAAGAGAAGTTCTCTTGCCGCGAGCCTGAGTGGTCAAACCTCCGGTAGCACTGGGCACCACATCGATATGCTTCGGCCTGATGCCATGCGTCCAGTCATAGCGAGCTTCTCCGGACATGATCAGCAGAGAGCGACGTGGTAATCTCACCTGAACCAGCTCCTCTCCGCGCCGGAAGTCCATCACCACATCGGATTGCAAGGATAGCGAGAGAATGGGATCTAAGAAAGCACTGTGTGTGTCCACGTGAGGAGGTATGCCGTGGCCCGGGTCGTATTCATTTACCGTCAGCTGGTCCGGCGTACTCCAGTCCCACTTGGAAGCGGAGCTCTCAAGACGCGGCCAAAGTATATCACATGCCGGCGGTATTAGTTGGTCCAGGGGCTTTGCAGGATCCACATTATTGACGCCGTACAGAAACTCGAACCCAAAGTGCTTCACATTTCTGTGCTTTAAACTTCCCTCAGAGACTCGTCCATCCCCAGAAATGGCCTGCAAAAGCATCAATTCCTCCTCTTGGCTGACAAAGTCGGGAAGTACCAGAAGTCCACTGGGCAAGGGTCTATTCCAGTCGTTCTTTCTTGCCAGGGCGGGCAATCCCACGACATAACTGAGGTAGGTCACAGCTCCCTGTTGTCCTATGTTGGAGACGTTGTGCATTCCCTGGTATATGGCCTGCGCGTCCTCTAGAGTGTCGCAGACCAGGAAGCAGTACGATTTACCCGGCAACATAACCACCTCGGTGACTTTGCCACCTGTGCCGGCCGCCGCCTGAAGTAGACACTCCTCGGTGAGTCCATTGCTGAGTCCCACGTTAAGGATCGCCAGATAGGTGGTGGGGTCCTCGCTAGGGATCACTTCGCAGTCACTTTTGATGATGGCTAGACATCGTCGCTGCTTTTTGTCTACCTTTTTGGCCTTGTTTACCTTTTGTTGCTGCTGCTCAACGTGCATTTTGCCGCCAGTGTGTACACACTAAGCAGGGAAATAATTATCGGGGTTATCGGTTTTTAATAGCTGAAAGCCGCCTTTTAAATACTCTAATAAATTAATAAAGAAAACTGCATTTGAAGGAGTTTTATTTGCAAATGCAAATCTTTATGGTTATGATTCTAACCTAATTCCTTAAACTAAATTGATAGTGAGAGTCTTACTGCAACAAATGGGTATGGAAACCAGTCTACCAGACCCTGTCGATCATACTATTGTCCTGCGGCTTCTGGTTCATGGTGGTCAGCTGCTGGTGGTAGTTCCTCATCTGGTTACTGCGCCTCGGCTGAGCCAGATACTCGAACATGCTCTGCAGATGCTGGGACAACATCTTGCTCAGGTCGCTGGGCATGGGATCCGTCCAAAAGAAGTCGTGGTTGAGTGCCGTGTCGGCATCAATGCGTTTCTTCGGGTCCAGGGTCAGCAGCTTATCCAGCAGATCACAGCCGGTGGGATCCTTGACATACGGACGTAGACGCTCCTTGACGCGTCGCTTCTGGTTCTTTGGCAACTCAATGGACTTGTACAGCTCCAGTTCCTCCACGCCCGGCCACACGTCCGGTGTAAAGGAGCCGCATAGCTGCGAGATGAAGGTCAGCTGTTGCTGCTCCGTATTGCCCTGCATAATGGGCGAGCGGGTCCACATCTCGGCCATGATGCATCCGGCTCCCCACATGTCCACGGGCGGACCGTAGTTCCGATCGCCCAGCAACAGTTCTGGCGGGCGGTACCACAGCGTCACCACACGGTTGGTGTATCGATTCTTACTCTCGTTTTTGGGAATGCTAAAGGCACGAGCCAAACCAAAATCAGCGAGCTTCAAGATGCCGTGCTTGGTTATCAGTACATTGGCAGCCTTCATGTCACGATGCAGGATCTGGGGATTAAAAAAGTGGGTCATGTGGTCATGAGACTCTACAACGGGAACTTACCTTGTTGCTGTGTATGTAGTATAGGCCATTGAGCAGCTGCTGCATCACCTTCTTGATCTCGCCCAGACTGAACTTGACATTCATGTTGGACAAGAGGCCAGCCAAATCGTGCTCGCAGAAGTCGAACACCAAGTAAAACGTCGATCTGTAGCCGTTGGTGGCTGTGGCCTTGGTACGACAAATCTCAATCAAATTCACCACATTCTCGTGTTTCAGCAGCTGCAGAATTCGGATCTCACGTAACGCTGTGATGGGGAACTAGACAAATAACATTTTATCCATGTATTTCATGATTTTGTGCAATTGTTTGTTTACTCACTCCCTCTTTTTCGTTATCCATCAGCACTTTCTTCATGGCCACAAACTTTTTGTTACTCTTCTTCTCGCGAGCCTTGAATACCTCTCTGGAAATTAAGAAGGATAATGAATGCAAGCCTGAGAGGACGATTTCCCACTTACCCAAAGGTTCCCTGGCCAATTTTCGCCACCTTTTCATATTTGTTGCTCTCGTCGCAGTAGGGAAAATCGTAGTCTTCGATGTACTTCTGCTTCTCCATGAGCGACATGGTGCGCGAGGAGCTGGAGCCTACGCTGGAGGGCGTTGACGGTTGCTGGAGCATGTGGGACATGTGCGCCATGCTGAGATTCACCTCTATAGTCACAAAAAACGCACAATAACTCCGAAACAAGTTGAAAGACAAAAGAAAAGAAAACAGCAACAAATGTGCTCCAGCTGTTGATGAAGGATAGGGATGGTAAAACAAAAACTATCGATAAACGTGAGTGTGTACACACTAAAAATGAAAATAAGTATATTATTAGTAAATCGGTTTTCGATTTTCTTAGCTCTAGTGCAAAACAGCTGTTCACAATGTGACCAGCTTATTGCATTATTTTCCTTGTGATATAACCTCGACGACTTTCCGACAAATAAACACAATTTAATGAATAAACTATTGAAGGTAGCGCAGGCGGTGCCGCGCCAGTTCGTCCGTGAATATGCCTTCAAGTCCGACCTGAAGATCAAATGGGTGCGACCGGAAAAGATCGCTTGCTTCAAGCCGGAGAAAAGTGGCGATCTGAGCAAGCTGCCACCGCTGAATCCCAACGAGATCCTGCCGGAGTTCAGGGACTGCAAGGAGCTGGAAAAGGCCGATGAGGCTGTAAAGGCCCAGTTCTTGCTGAGCAACAATGCCAGCTACCTGACCACAAAGTTCTACCGCGATGAGATGGTCAAGGAAGTGCAGAGGCACTCTCAGGATTTCGGTTCCATGGAAGCCAAGTGTATGATTGTGGACAGCCAATTCCAATTCCAGTTTGCTAACTTGTTGCATTTCAGTGGCCAAGATGACCGCGGTGATTCGTCGCTACCAGGAGCGCATGGACTCGCATCCGCGCGACAAGATGATCAAGGTGCGACTCAAGGAGCTGATCGACAAGCGCAAAAAGTTCCTCAAATACCTGAGACGCTGGGACTATCCCCGCTTCGAGTGGATTCTGGAGAGGCTTGACCTGGTGTACAAGCCGCCGCCCGCTCAATTCCATTGGATCACGCGCAAGGAGTCGTTGCAGAAACTGACCGACACCTACTGCGAAAACCTGAAGGAGGAGCGTCTGGAGGCCTACCACAAGCAGTTGCAGGCCCAGCAGATACCATTCTTGGAGGAGGCCATCAAGAAAATGCAGTTTGTGCGACAGGAGCAGATATCCTGCGACGTGCCAGTGACTGTGACCGAAGAGCACATCGCGGAATCGAAAAGGCAGCTGGCCCAGCTCAAGGAGCTGCGGCAGGCGGAGGAAGCCGCCAGCAGCCAGAAACAAAACGAGGATGGCTTCAATTAGGCCCGTTCTTTAATCTTACGGAGTCTTACAATAAATGTAAATGCTGATGTTCTTAAATTATACGTTTTATTATACTTTTAGTGTAGAGACTGGACATCGTACCGCATAGCA
The DNA here is from genome assembly GCA_018905715.1 of Drosophila lini. Taxonomy (NCBI): domain Eukaryota; kingdom Metazoa; phylum Arthropoda; class Insecta; order Diptera; family Drosophilidae; genus Drosophila; species Drosophila lini. The sequence goes on along the minus strand of JAEIIL010011367.1, from coordinate 42,941 downwards.
TGTTCCAGAGCAGCGCATAATGGCGAATAAATAAACGTGCAATGATTGGCATTGCCGTGTAGAAATGTGTAAAAACAGATGCAATTAAGGTGAAGTTCCTAAAGGTAAGATGGAGGCTAGCGCCTTCCTCGGCTGGAGCCGCTACTCGAGCTGCTCGACGATGAGTCACTGGAGCTAGACGAACTAGACGATGACGAGGAGGAGGAAACGGAAGATGTGGAGTCGCGAGAGGCCCGTTTGCGCTCCTTGGTCGTTCCCTTGTCTCCACTGCCCGTGGGCTCCTTGCTCTTGACTTCCGACGATGTTACCTTGTCGTCATCGTCGTCTCCCCAAAGATCGTACTTGGACAGGTCGCCCTCATCATCCTCGTCGTCGTCCTCTTCCTCAAGCGCCTGCTCTTCGCGGCTGGCCCTCCTTGCCCGCTTGGAGTCCTCACGATGCTCGCCGTGCTTTCGCTTCTTGCGCCGCCCAAACTCATCGTACTCGCTGTCCGAATCCTGGCGATCCTTATACTCCACTACGCCGCGATCGTTGTACCCTCCGCCAAAGCCTGTAATATAGGACTTTAGAGGGCTGCAGGAAAGGGAAAAGGGTGTGCCTGCAGGACTCACCAGTGCGTTCCTCTACATCCGAGAACTTGGGCGCATTACACATATTGCAGGTCTGTCGGCGAGCCCAGTTCACGTTGGCGCATTTGCTGCACTGCCAATCCTCAGCGCTGAACAGGCCCCGGGACTTGTCCGCCGCCGCCTTACCAATTTCAGTTCCCAGCTTCTTCTTGCTGGAGCTACTACTGCTGCTGCTGCTCCCATTGCCGCGCTCCCGATCGCGCTCCCGCTCTGGCTTATCACTGCTATCACGGTCGCGATCGCATTTGTTGCACTGCGACCGGCGGGCAAAATTTAGATGGCGACAGCTGCAAAATCGGGGAAAGGTAAGATTCGCTGCACACTCCGCCTGGCTCGACTGTTCCGCGAGGAGGCCGCTGTCCCTGCATCTATCTCCCTGCACTCACTCGAAATCAGGGCAAATCCAATCGCCAGGGGAAGCGACGCCTCCACTGCCTCCGCCCCCCGCTGCGGCGCCACCGTTTGAACTAGACATTTTTAGGCACGTTCGGCGGCCTCTGCGCGTGATTGTTGCTGCTGGCTGTCCCGAATGTTCCCAGCCGGACTTGGCAGGATCATTTAAAATGTTTTAAAAAATTTTTTACAAATATTCTGTATTCAGTGTGACTGCGACTTGGCCTATGTGAAATACCACCCGGCTCACAAAATTACAAAAATACCAAAAGCTACTTAGTGCGACCACACATGCTTTTCACTTTGGTATTTTTATGAATAGTGACAAAAAATAATTTAATTTTTAAATTTATATTTAAGTTTATAGTAACATAGTAATAATTCCCTCACTAAGCTTTCTTTAAGCACTCATTTTTAGTGTATGCTAAATGGATTAAAATGAACTTTCAGTCTAATTTTCCTGCAAGAACAAACTTTTAAGCTATAACATATTATTGATTTAATTAATAAAAAAAAAAACGGTGCTAAGAAATGGGTTATTGAAATGGCTTTCCTTCCAGGTATCTATAATACAGACATAATCGTTTCCACAATCAATGGGTTCACGCGCACACACTCCCAATCATTGAACCGCAAGAACTTGTATACTTTTAGAGTTTTATTTCCTTAGTTTACAAACAAAAGCCGCTCCAAAAGTAAACACTGATTTTGTTTTGTCCGTTGTTGGATGGTTGATAAAAAAGTGTAACTAACGCATAACCAGCAGCTTTTGGGAATTGTCGGGGAGCGTTTCCAGCGAGCCGACAACCCACTGAAGTGACCCACCCGCGGGGTCTTCCGGCGGGGCAGCGCTTACTTCTTGCCAGTACCGATCTTGGCCTTGGCAGTGCCGCGCACCTTCTTCATCCTGTTGCGACGCTCCTTGCGCTGCTTGCGGGTCTGCTTCTTCTGCTCGAAGAGGCCGTGGCGGGCCAGGCGGTACTTGGGCTCGAACTTCTTGGCGAAGTCCAGGGTGTCGTAGATGAGGGCGAAGCCCGTGGAGCGGCCGCCGCCGAAGTTTGTGCGGAAACCGAACACGAAGACCACATCGGGGGTGACCTTGTACATGGCGGCGAGCTTCTCGCGGATCTCGGTTTTGTTCACCGACGACAGACCAGGGTGCAGGACATCGCAGACCATCTGTTTCCTGGCGAGCAGGCGGTTGGTCATGAACTTGCGGGTGCGGATGGTGGCGGTTGTACCGGACATTTTGACGGAGCTGCAATGCAATGGACAGTAATTAGTGACTTTCTTCACTCAGAATCCCCGCAGATTGGCCGCCACTCCGGGCTGTTGTTGTCGTCTCCGTGAGAATCAACATAACCTCACAGCCGTCCGTTCGGAGCTCCTATGCCTCCACGTGTGACCGAGCGCCCGCGGCCTGCGTTTTAACGCTTCCCATGGTCACTGCCTTCACGCGCCGGGGCACAGGATGTTTGGTGGCGGCTTTCTGCGACGTATTTAACTATTTTCCATGGCTAATTACCTTTTAAAACACTTGAAAAGGTTTTAAACACGTCGTTTTGCAAACGCGATTCTCTAGAAAGGAAGATGGCCACCAGATTAGAGATGTCAAAATATGGCACTATCGATACTATCGATTGGGTTTGGACAGCATACCTGATAGTTTTTACACTATCGGTATAGCAAAAATAAACTTGATATCGTATTTTTTTTCACTTAAAAATATTAAAAATTAAAAATAAAAAATTAAAAATTACTACTTTTATAAAAACTTAACAAGAAACTTGTATTATAAACTTCGTAGGTACTAATGAAAATTGCAGTAATTTATAATTTAGCAGAATCCAACAATTACTGTTATATTTTATGTTTTAATATTTTCTTAACAAAATAGAAACATATCTTATTTACAAAACATGATTTTACTAACTATAATATCATTTTCAATATATTTAACAAGACGACCCCATATATTTTAACGATGGTATCGGTATTTCGATGATTTGACAGCTCACGATACATCGATTCTTAACAATATTCCGGGTATCGAAGTTAAACATTGCGAACTTTATTTTAAAATTCCTGTCAATACCAATTTTGTAATTTTTCTGTTCCTATTTCAATAGCTGCCGGGTATTGTATTATATAAGTCAGCTGGTAGTCATAAGAAATCAAGAAATCATAGCTTTTCACTTGTAGGATTTCCTTATTCTTTCGAAAGCTATTCGAAGTCACACGACAACTGGAACGCCCAGCACAAAAGAGAAGTTATAAAAAAATCCTAAATAATCGAGATAAAACAAAATGTCTGACAAAATCGAGAAGACGCAGCCGAAGGAGCAAAGCCTGTGTGCCAAGGAGGCTTACTTTGCCAGCCTCGATGAGTGGGTCAAACAGGCTCATCAGGCCCAGGAGGCCATGTTGGGGTTCCCGGCATATCTGCTTGCTAAATACCCGCAGGTTTTTCGCACACCGTACGGAGGCCAGCCTAGAGACACCTTTGGACTTGTCCAGCCGCGCCCGATTCAAGCGGCTGCACGAGCCAGAGCGCTTAGAATACAACCTGGCCAAAATAATCTTCCTGCTCATCGTCGCCCAAGACACCGGCAGGGTGGCTTCTTGGTCACTTTGGCGCCCTTACGGAAACGAGCTGTAGCGCAGGCCATCGACATGTTCCTCCTTATTTGTCTGAAGGTCCTCATTGCGCGCTTGGTTGTTTTCCAGTTTCCCAGCATCGGAAAAGAATTGGTTTGGTGGGTGATGACGGATGATGTGGTCATGTTCTACTTTCTGGGATCGTCATCTCCTCAGACGCTTCTCGCCAGGAAGCTTCTCAAGCTCACCGGGCTCTGCTACGAGCCGCTGTGGACCAGCTGCTGCAATGGAACCACTCCAGGCAAGTGGCTGATGGGGATACGCATTGTGACCGCAGACGCAGTGGGGCAGTTTCGCGTAAACGGTGGGCTGAACTACGGGCAGACACAGCGCATCTTGGCCTATCCGGCAGGGAGGCTCAATATCATACGAGCCATTTGGCGGTCGCTGTTTAAGCTTTTTGTGATCAACTTTATTCTACCCATCTCCAATACGTTCATGTTTTATCCTTACGGTGCTTCTTATGACCTGTGGACCAAAACGATTGTCGTGGAGGCTAAATCCGGTTTCCGGTTTATTCAGCTTCGGAATTGGCGCTGATACAGCCAAATAATTTAGGGCCTGTATTTTATACACAGATTTTCTATGTAAACATATTACGTATTAAATATATTAAGCTAATCGGATCGGCTAAACAAATTAACTGTTTTATCCTCATGCTTCCTTTATTTGTAATCTATATTTAACTCGATCGATCTATTTCCAGACAGTGCTGATATTTCTGTGCAGGGCATGAGCGAATCGTGGGGACCGGCACCGGCTGAGAGTGGAATTCCGTTCCGTTGGCTCTCTCGCTGCCGTATCCTCGGTGGCGAAAGACCGGCGGCTTCCATTCCGAGTCCAACAATGGAGGCGCAGCGACGTCACAGGTAGCGCGTCAAGTTAGACGCTTTGTGTACGCCGTGCCGCGTCTATAAATACGGGTGCGAGAGTCCGGCCAGTGGCCAGCGGAACGTTGAGCAGAGCGCACCTCCGCCGGCGAAAGAGGCACTTGCTCCGGGATCGCTTTCGCATTTGGATCGGCTAAGGATTTGAAAAGTGAAGTGAAGTGTAGTGTGGTTAAAAATAAACAGAGAACCAAGCACGCCAACCGGGACTAAGAAGTTCTTTTGGGCAGATCAGCCGGAGATATGCGAATCTAAAATCGAAATCGGGGTATAGAATGGCTAAGGAAAATCTGTAAAATAGCTGATCGGTGGAATTTCGTGGCGTGCGTTGAATAACACTGATAAAACAATATACAGAGCGCGCAAACATAAATAATATTCCACATGCATAGTTCCGAAATACATCAGCTGCTAAAATAAACGAATCAGAGCAGCCGAAGCCCCAACAAAGGCCAGCCGAGCCGCATGACGTCACGGGTGAGCATCTGGCAAGGAGCTACTGTATCAGCATCAGTGGCATCACCACCTCCATCAGCACCCCAACCAGCCGACGGAGGGAATAGCCATAATAAACAGGTTCGAGAAACGCGGATTAACTTGAAGAGGGGCAGTAAAGGCATTCAGAAAGTAATACTCAAAATCTATTACTAGAGTTTTGTGTTATATTTATTTTATAATTGTGTAGCATAGCTATGTTTTTTTTATGATTTCAAAACACAATTGATTTTTGTAGTACCCTGCTTATTATTGGTATCAATAAAATTTATATCTTGATGTTTATACCCTTGCAGGGTATTAATAATTATAAACCAAATAAAAATATACATTGAAATTAATGTTTTTTTTGACTAAGTTGTGTGGTGCTTAATATTTGATTTGTCCAAAAAGTAATTATATAAAAATATTGATTTAAAGAATGCTAATTTTCAGGTCTTCTTGAGAGCATAAGATTCCCAAAAAGCCAGTTATTGCCAGAAATCATATATATCAATCCTGATCCTATCAAAATTATGTACTATTAGATATGATTCATAAAAATACATCTAACCGGGAGAATAGAATATAAATTGTAATCTAAAAAAACATTTATTTTCCATTTATTTGAAGACTTATTAAGTTAAGGGAAGGGTATTCATCTGGAGGAGAGATAAAAACTTTCGAAAAAATAAAATCACATTATTTGTACAGAAGAAAATACAGAAAATTGTTTTGCAGAAATGGGTTAATTGAAATATCTAATCTATCATAATTTAATATACTTTTTCATGCTTTCGAAAACGAAAGGCTTTTACACATATAACAAATGTTTAAGTGTTGACAACTACAGTGGTCATAGAAAATTGTGTTCTTTTTAATTACCAAAATTTAGATGGTGGTTTTCTGTACTTTATTAAGATTTTTCGCCCGCCCAAGCAGCAACTCGATACGCAACCAATTCGTCCAGCCTGCCGCGGTCAATGCACGAAAATTAGTTTTTGGCTCGCACACACGTTCTGGCAAAAATACACCTCCATCCGCATCCGCTCCGCCGGTGCCAGGCCGATCCGTCATGTTGGACGTGGTCGCCACGTATTCGGGCCATCAATGTGCCATTGGCGATGATGTCGTCGCCGTAATTTCTTATTTTCCATGCCGCTGCTTCCCCCGCATTGTCACCGAGATTTTTCACTGTAATTAAATTTTAAAATCTTCTCTCGTGTAGCCGCTGACACTTAACATTCTGTGGCTGTCTGTCATATTTAAGCATTTTCCTCTTGGCATGGCAAATTAAATGTTGAGAATTAATTGTGCAAGTGTGCTAGCAGAAGGACCTACAAATAAAACAAACCTTGCCCAAGGAGAATGATTGACAACTGACACCGGGGATTGGCTGAGACTTTCGCAATGATGAACTAAATTTTGAGGGCACACCTGCAGAGACTCCCAAGAACTGTGAATGTAAACACAGCAGCAGAAGTGTGTTTCCAATCATTTTCCATCATCTCTCGCATAAACACAAATCCAGGGACATGACGTAATTTAGTTGCTAACTAAAAAGGCAACTCAATTGGCCAAGTTAAGCAGCTTCTACTTCCCAGAAGCAGCCTCTTTGCTCGACTAGTTTCCACCCAATATATAGATATAATAATTTTCCGATATAAAAGACTACAATACATTAGCTGGCCGTTTCCTTCGCTTGCTGCTTTGATCTCTTTGTCGGTAATCTTTGGATTTGGGTTAGCATAAATGGCTGAAAAATGCTCAGAGCAATTATAATTAAAATTTTTAATGCTACGAGAAACAGACATTTCGGGCTAATGACTGTGCCTGCCGCCTGCCGGCACATCATGCCAAAAATATCTCGACAAACTCACCAGAATTGCACTTTAATTGCCGGCCACAAAATGCACTCTAACTTGGCACTCGCCGGCATTCGTCATATTCTCCTGGACCTGGTAGTGTTGAGCCTCTCCTCGATGATGGCTTAATTGCATTGAAAACATAAACATCCCCATTGACAGGGGGCATCTTTTTTATGTCAGCCCCTTTGGATTCGCGCCCTGCGAAAGCCAAAGGCATGGCATCCCACATCCACTAATGTGTTTTCCTTCCGCGGCTTGTGTATTTTCATTGGAAACACATTTCGCCACGATTTTTAGTTTGTGTTTGTTTTGTGTTTGGATTTTTTAATTATGTATGTATGTACAGGCGGGGTACACAATATGTTTTGGCCTGTAAATACACGGCCAGACATCGATTGCAAATTGATTTTAATTTATGCTTGAGCGAATCAATAAAAATACACATATTTACCTGACGCGCACCTAGCCGCTGCCAGAAATGCGTAAAGGTGGTGAGATCCAAGGCTACCGGCTCCCAGCTCTCAGCTCCCAGTCCCAGAGATCGGCGAGGCTACAGCCACAAATCAAGCAAATGACTGTCGGGCCCCGTCCAAAACAGAAGTTTATAAAAATAATCCAAAATGAACTCGTATTTCACACCCACTAAATAAAACCCTAAAAAAAGAATTGAAAACCAAACAAAAACAACGGTTGCGGCATTTCAGCAACCGCAGACGGGAGATGAGATGGGACGCAGTGGCGCATCGGATCGTTAGGAACTCTCCAATTTGACGCCACAGCCACGGCTACGCCATCAATTCTCGAATCTAGAGGCGAGTGTCATCCCACCGGCCACGCGAGAAAATTGAAATACCACACACAAGCAATCCGAGGGGACGGGCGGCGGGATGAGTCTGCCTGCTCCTCTGCTAGATGAGATGAGATGATGTGACTGTTCCATAGGCCAGCTGCCAAGATTGTAGTCCAATAATTCATGTTCATGTTGGCCATTTATTAGGAAACATAGAAAGCACAATGTATTAAAAATAAAATCCCATTCATGCTGTTGAGCCAAAATATTTGACTTTTTCTCTCAAAAACTGTCAAACCGAATGAGTTACATGCAGTTTCAGGATTTCCAACAGTCCGCCGATGATCTCAATCAGCTCGAGATATAGTCAGTCCAATATCAATATAATCAATTAGGCTAATGGATTCCAAAAGCCCCGCAAAAGTTTACATTTATTGGGACATTTATTAAATTGGCATTTGAAATTTTTGGGGCTCACCTCCGAAAATTTATTGATCTAAAATTCTTAGCCGCAGAGATTTGTCAGAATGCGAAATTTTATATATTTATAAATTTTATTATAAACATAATTTAAAGAAGATCTAATGGGCTATAGATCATTTTACTATGCCTTAATTTTATTTAAAGAAACAAAATCTGTTTTGTTTACTAACGTTAAAAACACTATTTTTAATACTAATTAAATAATTGGTTACATTTGAAAATTAGGTGTATAATTAGCATTCGAGAGGCGAAAATATACCCAATTTAACAATTTATTGATCTGAAATTCTTAGCCACAGAAATTTGTAAGAATGCGAATATGAAATTAATAAATTTGATTATAAACATAAATTTAAGAAGATCTAATGGGCTATATATCATTTTGGTTACTAAACTTAACAGGAATCTTTTTACTACTAATTAAATAATTGGTTACACTTGAAAATTAGCTTTATAATTAGCATTACAGATAGACGAAAATTGTATAGGTTATTTTTAGTTTATCTCTGACTTTCGAAGTCAGCTAATTTCTCTACCTTTCCTATGCATAGAATGTAAACAACGTAACTGTGGCCACTTCGTTTTATTTCTTATTCAAAAAATTATAATTTAATGTTTTCAGCGTTTCTTACCTAGTTAATTAATTATGTACTTGCTATATCTTGATGATTTCAGAAATCAATGCTAGTTTCCAATAATTTTTTTGCAAATTTTTTATTATAATATTTTATCACTAGAGCTAGAGAAATATAGTACCAGCAGCAAAGATCGTACATTTCGCGATAATCCCAGACCATGAAAATAAACCACCCACACAACACACAGCACAGAACAGATCACACATCACCGCCACGCATATTATTCCTCGGGGAGATTTATGCCGCCAAACACTTTGATAGAGTAGCCTTGCTGCCTTTGTTTATTTACCACTCTGTGCTCGGGAAGATGGGGATGAACTAATGGATATATCATTGGGTATTTTTAGCGTTAGGCAGCCGGAAATCCTTGGAGTCGTGATCTATGAGAGTATCGGCCCGATACCAGACCCGAGCATGTCCAGGCTAGCGCCAGTGGAAGGCCAATCGAGACGGGAACCGGCACTGAAACCGAAGCGGAAACGACCAGCTAAGAGATGTCCTCGCGTCGGAGCTCCTTTCGCCGGAAGGAGAAGCCGGCGTTCGAGCGCTTCAAGGACCACTGCCGCCACTTTACGGCGTTTATGTTCAGCAACGTGGGCATCATCCTGCTAGTCACATTCTACATAATTGGCGGGGCATTCATATTCCAGGGCATCGAGATATTCGAGTACGAGCGCCTGAAGCTGGAAAAGCCACATCGGTTCATAGCGCGCAACTATAGCGGCGAATGTCTCACCAGAATTTGGGAGCTCACGGCGGAGAACATCAGCTTTTTCGACCACCATGCCTATAGGAAACGGTAAGACATTCTTAGAAGATAATCCTGGGTACAATTGAAACATGGAAAACATATTAATATCCAGGGTAAACGATGTGCTGCTGGAGTACCAGCGGGCCATAGTGAAGAAGCAACTAAAAGGGCCCGACGTCGAGCAGTGGAGCTTTTCGGGAGCCTTTCTCTATTCGCTGACGGTGATCACAACGATTGGCTACGGCAACATCACGCCCCACTCGGAGTGGGGTAAGCTGGTAACCATATTGTATGCGATAATCGGGATGCCGCTGTTCCTGCTCTACCTCTCCAACATTGGCGACGTGCTGGCCAAGTCCTTCAAGTGGATATACTCGAAGGTCTGCCTGTGCCGCATCTGCCCCGGTGTGGCCAAGCGACGGATCATCCGCGAGAGACGAAAAATGCGCCAGCTAGCCAGAGCAGTAAGTAATCAAAAATTTGTAAGGATATTCAGCTGCAGTTTCAACATCTCATTGCAGCTGCAAATGCACGACATGGAGAATGCCAGGGGAAGCAGCAGCTACTCCAGCAGTAGCAACACCAGCAACACCACCACCTCCAACAGCAGCAGCAGTGACTACACCAGGAGTTCCCACCATAGTTCCAGCTTAATGGACATTCCCTTCAGTGACTCCGACTCGGATATCGAGCGCGAAATCCGAGGCAGCACGGATGAGATCACGGTCCCAGTCACTGTCTGCGTATTCGTAATGGTTGGGTAAGAGAGTTCACTTTTTAAAGCGGAGCTAACAACTAAATGCTGTTCCTCTGCAGCTATATCCTGTGGGGCGCCTTGCTCTTTGGGCGCTGGGAGGACTGGAACTATCTGGATGGCAGCTACTTCTGCCTCATATCGCTTAGCAGCATTGGATTTGGGGATCTGGTGCCAGGCGATCGTGTGGTAAGATGTTTAACATTATATACTTATACCCTTGCAGGGTATTCTAATTTTAGTCAGCTATTTGCCAAGAATATATATTCTTGATCAGCATTAACAGCAGAGTCTATCTACCCATGACCGTCTGTCCGTTTCTACGCAAACTAGTCCATCAGTTTTAAAGCTTTCGGAATTAAACTTTGCAGATAGTCTTCCGACTGTTTTTACTACTATATACATATGTCGGAACGGGTTGGATCGGCCAACTATATCATATAGGAACGATCAGGAAATTTAAAAGGAAATTATAACTACGATGTTTTTTAACATATTTTTTTATCTTCTTTAATATATGGTCATTGTATTATTTAAGAACTTCAGTTTTAATTTTATAAAAATCGGACGAATATATATATTCCAATTGAAAACTGCAAGGGTATTCAGCGTCCGAATTTAGCTTCCTTCCTTGTTATAGATTATTTACTTCTTGTTCTCCAATTTCTACAGATAACCGCCGATAGGGATAAGGTCGAGGTGAGCTTTATTCTCTGCGCCGTATACTTGCTGCTAGGCATGGCCGTGATTGCCATGTGCTTCAACCTTATGCAGGTTAGTGGGCTGTACAGATTATATATTCAAGACTTCTTACGCAATGTATATATTCACAGGAGCAGGTCGTCCACAATATTCGGGCCGTTAAGCGAGGTTTCAAGGCTTGCTTCCGATGTCGCAGCTCGTAGAAGGCCTCACAACTGGCTTTGTCGTACAAAATCATACATTATTATCCACTGTTGATGTAGACTTAGGCTAGCCTTAAGATAGATATACATATTTATATATAAAGAAAAATCTAGGAAGAATGTGTACACAATAATTGCAGCCTAAAAGAGAGATTAAGTAAATCACACTCTACACTTAACATGCGATTACATTTAATACGAATACGTATCTGATTTGAATGGATGTGGTTTGCCATACATTTGGACTAATCTGTTTAAGTACAATCAAGATTTCACGGTTTCTAGAGACTCCACACCTTGGTCTTGCCCTTCGGCATCATTGCGCATTTTAGCTTTTGCTGGTCTTCTCGTTCCATCCGCCTCTGCTTGGCTAACAGGGTCTTCACCTGGTAGTCCATTTTGAGCGGCTCTGTGACCGCCACCTCCGCGTAGTTGGGTAGAGTAGTGGCCTTCTTGTTCACGCAGGCCTGCTGGAATTGTGTGTTCAGTTCGTGGCCCATGAGCCCCAGAGCGGGCTGAGTCAGCAGGTCGAATGCCGTGATCTTCAATGCTTTAAATTGGTTCCGCGTCTTGCCTGTCACCTGTTTGCGTGTGATCATCTCCTTAGAGATGGGCGTAATCTTCTTAAGATCCCGGGGTTCCAGTGTCTTCTTGTTGTCCACTATCAGCCTGCGGCTGCGCACAACCACTTTAACGGTCGGACTAAGCCCCTTTGTGGAGGAAACCGTCGATGTCTTTCTCTTCCTTTGCAGAGGCGACCAGACAGTAGGCTTAGTTTTGCTCGGCGTCGCAGCCTTTTTGCGGGAGTAGGTCCGTACCGGCGGAATCCTTGAGAGCACGGGCTCTTTGGTTTGTACAGTGGCTAGGTTATAGCTGCAGGCTGGTGGGGGAGAGATACTGGCCTCCAAGTTTAGATTGCGACAAGCGGGCACGACCTGCGGCTCGGGAGATGAAGCACAAACCAAGTCCAAATTCAAATCGCCGTCATCTAGAGAAGGCATACGGACGGGACGGCAGCGCCCTAGCTCCGGGGTCAGATGCGGCGGAATGTTCTCCTTGCCGACCCGGGAATGCACGGAGGACCCACTGGACGGCGTGCTCTTGGCCAGCGGCGTTGATAGATTAACAGTTTGAGAGAGGCGCAAGGGCGTGCTCCTCGCGCCCCTTACCGCGGCGGCTCCTCTATTGTCTTCTCTTGGTAACATGCTGCTCTCGGGGCAGCACCGTCGGTTGGGAATGATGTTTTGGAAGGTGATGCGTCCCTTGACGATCTGTGGCATGAACAGCTCGGTCTCGTAGCCCGGACACTCCACCATGACCACTGTCTTGCCGGACAACAGCTTGATATCGAAGCGCGGCTCAGATAGCGATGTAGAGACCATGGCGTACGATTTTTGGTACCGAAATGGAAGAGTCACCAGTTTTGAAAATGTCTCCTAGTGTATATGTAGCTGTGAAAGTTAATGAAATAAACAACTGTAATAAGTATTTTGAGATAATTTTGACATACCAAAAGGAATGAAATAAACGAAAATGCTGCTAATTTTTATTTTAAAATAGTTAAAAACATGAAAACCATTTAAAATTGTTAGCGTATTTAAAAACACAGGGTTGCAATTGCTTATCCTGGCGATTTTGTTAGTGGTGGAACTTTGTTGACAGAAGCGATAGTAATTACCGTTAAAATTTTGATTATAGTGAAACCTAACAGCATTTGGCTCATCAAATGTTACCAATTTCTTTTGTTTATGTAAATCTTGTAATAAAAAAGCTAAAAGTTTTTTTAAATTCGCACACACATAACTACATTGCGATATCGATATCGATAACATCACTATATGCACGCGATAGGCACATCACCAAGAGTGAAAGAGCGAAACAGGGCTATATTGCGAACAATTTTACGACTCAAAACTGCAGCTGCTGTTTATTGATGTGAAATTGAAAGAGTGTAAACCAGCTTTTTAATGTGTAATCAGGCCGGAAGTGCCACTGAAGAGTAACCATTTTTGGCCACCAAGGTAGAGATCTACTGCTAGTTCAGTGCCGTAATCGCAGAGTGAAAGCAAGGCGAAGCCAAAGAAAGTGGATGACAACACCAACACACACACCAACAGCATTTAAATAGTGAAAAATAATTAAATAAGCACAAACAATGGTTAAGTAGCCACCGAGTGCAGTGTGTGTCTTTGTTTTTGCAGTTGCTCATTTGCCACGCGACAGGGCCAAAGCGAAAATGTACTTCCGATGATTCATACGCATCTGCGATGAAGAGCAGACGGGAAGGAGGTGGTGTTGGTGGCCCCGCAACCACCCCCTTTCCAACCAGCTTAGCTTAGCTCATGCCCCTAAAACATGTTTGATTCGACGTCAATTATCTCATTTCTAAATCCGACTTTGTAGATTTGGTCTTTGTTTGTTGCCTTTCGCCATTCGCCTTGCTTTTTTCTGTTTTCCCCACAAGATACGCTGTATCTGCGGTGTACAAATGGGATTTATGAGCCCCACTTACACGCGCACAAAGAATATCTACTAAGTAGACCAATCTGTGACCGCAGACATAGTTATCTCGTAGACCAGCATCTGGGGTTACACACAGTGGACTTTGTCTAGCTTGACCGAGTGACCCAGTAAAAAGAATCCATCTCGAGGGCACGCAAAGTCTGCAGTCAAATACCGATCAGCTGGGCTCTTGTTATCAGCTGCTGGCGTGGGCTAGGGCTTCCCACGCCAATACATTATCAGCTCTTCGAGCGCTGAACAAACAATGGTAATTGAGTAATTGCCACAACCTCCTCTTTGTGTGTTTTCCAGTGAGTAACCTGCAGCTACTCCCGATGTCGGACCCCTCAAACAACTCCTACTGCCAGGCAGTGGGGAACCGCACTTCGTTCTTCACCAGCGCCTACAATGGCATACCGGAGACCCTGATACTGAACACCATCTTCTGGGTGCTGCTCATCATGCTGTTCACGACGCTGCGTCACCGGGCGGGTGACTTTGGACGTTTGGCGTTGGTCAACAGCAACGGAAGTAAAAAGCGCTGGACGGAGATTTTCTACTCTCGGGCCGCCAGTGTGGTGGATCCGCAACCGAGCACCTCAGCAGCACAAGCGTCGCCGCGACCAAGCTCTGCTTCCCAGCCTTCCGGTGACTCCACGCCCCTGTCCCCCGTGCAGCCGGAGGAGGGTCTCTTCGGCTGGATCCGAGTCACGCTGAAGCTGCGCAAGGAAACTATTCTGCTGCACACTGGGCCGGATGCCGTGCACTACTTGTCCTTCCAGCAGCACCTAATGGCCGTCATGGCTCTGGTGACCGTCGTTTCACTGGCCATCATTCTGCCAGTGAACTTCCTGAACGGACCCACGGACTCGTCGTACGATGTAAATGCATTCGGACGCACCACGATGGCGAATCTGTCGCCGGACTCTCCGTGGCTGTGGGTGCATACGATCGTCACTATTCTGTACATTCCGCTCGTGGTGCTCATCATGCGGCGAGCTTCGGGCAGGAATGCCTTCAAGAAGGCCGCCACTAGGACCATTATGATATCGAACATCTCGTCCAGCGATCGTAATAAGACCGTGGTGCGGAACTACATGCAGGAGCTCTTCCCGGACGTCACCATCGAGAACGTAACCATAGCGTATAACATTTCGCGGCTATATGTGAGGAATGCGGAGTTCGAGAGAGTGCACGAGGCGCGTTTGTACTGCGAACATCATCGGGATAAGGACACCCTTATGGTAGGTTCTCTTGCTAACCATATCTTAAGGAAAAAATGCCATACTATAAAATGTTTTCTTTAAATCCAACAGGCCAAGCCCGACATGTGCTCGTGCAAAAAGGAGAACGCCTACGAGTACTACCAGAGGGAGGAGAGGAAATTGTCGGGGGACGTGGCCCGGCTACGCGCCTCTACGATGAACGAGCCCCTAGACATTGCCTTCCTCACCGTGTCGACTGTACAGGAGGCGCAGAACATTGTGACCCACTTCACGCCCGGCACCTACCGCCAGTGGCACATGATGTTCGCCCCCTCGCCGGATGACCTCTTCTGGGAGAACCTGAACGTGAACAAGAGCCACTGGTACCTGAAGTTTTTCTGCGTGAACGTCGTGCTCTTCTTGGTACTCTTCTTCTTGACCACTCCGGCTATGGTGGTGAACCTACTGAACAGTCGGCCCTGGCTAAAGGACACGGAGGGCAAGATCTCGCCACTGGTCTCCGAGTTCTTGCCCACCCTGATGCTGTGGACACTGTCCGCCTTGATGCCCGTGATTGTGGCCATTTCGGACAAGTGGATGGGTCACTACACTCGCTCCAAGCAGAACTACTCGATCATGACCAAGTGCTTTGGCTATTTGCTGCTGATGATCCTGATTTTGCCCTCCTTGGGACTGACCTCGGCACAGGCGCTGCTGGAGTGGGGATTTACCAACGAGACTGGACGCTGGCAGTGCATTTTCCTCCCGGATCGCGGATCCTTCTATGTGAACTACATCATCACGGCTGCATTTATCGGTACGGCGCTGGAGCTGCTGCGTTTCCCGGAGTTAATCGTGTACATCTGGTCGCTGCTGAAGGCAAACTCGAAGGCGGAGACTCCCTACATCCGCAAGTCGATCCTGATCGAGTTCCCCTTCGGCACCCACTACGCCTGGACCACGCTCGTCTTCACCATTGCCATCGTATACAGCATCTTCTGCCCCATCATCATGCCCTTTGCCATGGTCTATATCTGTCTGAAGCACTTCGTGGACCGTCACAATCTGTATTTCGCCTACGGACCCTCGAACATGATCTCGCGCAAGGGCGGCAAGATTCACTCGACGGCCGTTACGATGACCAAGTTTTCGGTGGTGATCCTGGTGCTGGTTATGGCCATGCTCTGCTACTTCCGCGGCGACGACGGCATGGCCCGGTTTCTGCTGCTGATCATCACCTTGGCCATCACCCTGACCCTGTTCACGTTCATGTCGCCGATTAAACGCTGTGCGGCTACGCGGCGTCCCAGCATCGTTGAGATTGCCGGACCGGCGCCCATCTACGTGCCGGACGTGCTGCGGGATCACGGGATACGAAGCAGCGGTAGTGTGAGGCCCCCGGTGGCCGGATTCGGGGGCTACGGCTCCGACAGCGTGTCCGAGTACGACAGCTCGCAGTACAGCGTCAACAGCGTGGAGGCGTAAATGGTATTACCGACCGACCGACTGGGATCGGGATATGTCACATTTATATATTTTTGTAAAATATCTAAGGAAGAGCCACTGAGAACTTTGCAAGTTGGCGGCTTTAATTTGCACGCGGAGGAGAGAAATTGTGATACCTAAACCAGCCTCAATGTCGTTTTTTATACAAATGTATGACCCTGCAATATTTATTTCTGATCTGTATATATATATGTCTACCTAATTTCCTAATTTTACCCGTTACCAAAATGTATATACTATAACCTTAAGAGCTTGGAAAAATCGTTTCTCAACACATCGATTTTGATCTTTTGGGAAAAAAAAGGTTTTAAATTAATAAATTAAGCAGATAAAATTCAAATTGAGATTGTTTTCATATATACAAAAAAAAAACAAAAAGAAAACCGTTGTACCTCGCCTTAAATTACATTGAAAATATTTTATAGCACATTGTTTCTTTCAAAACCGAATCAGAATCGTCGTTGTTGAAATCGATTTTTCCCAGCTTTGATATCCCCATTTGCTGAATGCTTAACAAGGTGATCTTTCGAGGCAAATATTGTAATAATTAAGCCAATGAAACACACACACACACAGAGTGCATTATAATATTTTCACGTAATTTTTTTATTTATGGTAAATAAAAAACTATTTAGTTTATGCGTATTCGTTTTACATACAGAGTTACGATTACGAGTTATAATTATTTTTAAATATTTCCATTAGAAAATTAGCCTGCAAGTGTCCTCCTCCCTTCTAATTAATTAATTGAAGGAGAATCATCAATTATCCATTAAACTGTAAACCGAATACAATTAATCTTTTTATTCAAAACATCTCCCTTCTGATTTTTATTTACTTTTTTTTGCAATCACTGTGAATTCTTTCAGGGATGATGCGCTGGCTTGAAATTAAAACGCTTAATTTATTGGTTGATAAGGTAACTTACAAAAAGAGAACTGTAGCAACTAGACTACCAATAGCGGGGAGGGCTTTGTGGTAAATGATCTACATAGTTATAGAAGAAACGCAACCAGAACTCCATGAACATTTCATCCGACTTTCAGTATGTATGCAATTATGGTGAATAAGAATTACAATCGAATCGAATAGTGGATGTGAGACCTAGGCCACATAGTTGTATTGGTTCTGGTTGTCCTTGTCCCGTTCCATATAGTCGCGATCGATGAGCGACTCGATGCGTTTCTTTAAGTCCGCAGGCTGCATGGAAGTAGAAAAACGAATACAAATTAGGAATGACAAAAAAATAATGAATGAAAATATTGAAAAATACAAATTTGAAGCACGTTTTTTTGATTGTCCTTTTTGCAATGTACAAAAAAACACCAAACTAAAAAACATATTCTGCAAATTTCAGGACAATCGATGTGTTTTCGAGAAAAACGCAAAGGAAATAATCATTGGAGGAGTAAGCTGCTGTGAAGAGCATGTATTTTCAGTGATTTAACTTTGATCAGATATCAAAAAATCCTTTTAAACACTTATAGAACATAAATTAAGGAAAATAAATTTCGATTTTTTGTAACGGTCACATGGGTCAACCGCCCTAAACACTCACCTTGACCGGGAAGGTGAGCTGATTAAACAACTCGGTGATGAGTAAGTTGTGGCTTAGCGTTTTTCGCATTTTCATTATGCGCACTATGGCGGCATCAATTTGATACTGGCGATCCTGGAAAACGCGCTCTTCTGTGGCCTTCTGTTCCTCATTCTGAAATATATAAAAAAATGTATATGTATAAGAAGCAGGAACCAGCTAATAATAATGTGCCCTTACAGTCTCCTTCATTTGAATCTGATTGATCTTGATGCGGAACAGCTTGTTTGTGAACTCATTACTGAAATCAAACTGATCGCCATTCTCGATATCACGACCCTTCGGTGTTTTCGTAATGACCCGGGCGCGTCCACAAGCCAGAGACTGAAGCGTGCGGCGCAGCTCTCCATCCTCGATACTGGTGGCGGCCAGAATCTCCTCGTAGCTAAGGACTGGCTTATCGTTGAACAGCAGCAAGACCAGCGCTTGAAACAGCGAGACCATTAGCTCTTTGGGACCCTATAGAAGCAATAAAGTATACATTTCTAGACAATCAAACCAGAGTATAGTGTTTTTACCGCATCAAACTGCGCCCGCAGCATGCAGTTGCCCAGCGTTGGCTGCCACTGCAGCTTTCGGCCACTGTGTTTCTCCAAGTAAAACTTATTGAATATCTGCTGCGGATTGATGAACTGAGGCGGCATGGTGACCTCTGTGGGAGCATACGTGGGCCAATAACCCATGGTTAATATGCTCACGCACAGGTCGAGGTTATGGACGTCCCTGTTATTGCTCAACGCATGGCCGCGGAACGCAATGTTGATGTCCCGGCTCAGTTCCATGTCCTTGAACATGCCCTCCAGCTTGGACGTGAAGCCGCCGCCGCACTCTTGCTTGAGCTTGGACAGCATACTCTTCTCGGAGTCCACCGAGGCCGACTTGCCCACCAGCAATCGTTTGGCCAAGTCCTGCAGGAAAAATAGAACTTAATTAAATGCATAGGCTAACCGTTGAGGACACCTACCTTTTTGTAAAACGCCTCAAACACATCCTTGCCGTGTATGAAGCGGAAAAGAACCATTATCTTATCCAAGGTCTTCTCCAGCTCCTCGTCGGTGGTGCCCTTGTTGCCAGAGCGCAGCTTCATGTCCACGTATTTAGCTAATGGAGGAAGCGGGTTACATGTCTCGGAAGAGCAGGCAATGATAATGGAAACGTACCAATGAGCTCGGCCGGCTTGTTGGCACGCTGATTGATAAAGAACTCGAAGGCCTCGCGCAACGAGTTTGTGAACTTCTCGTTGTGCTCAAAGCAGTTGCGAACGATGACATCCATTTTGTCCTTGAAGTCCAGCAGGTCCTGGACCATGCTCTTGTCCTTCTCCGGATCGATGACAATAGTGCGTCCTTTTTTCTTTAGGAAATTATTACAATGAACGAGTAAAAATTATTCGAATTAGGGTCCCAAAGAGTAGTCCTCACCTTTATAAATCCGTTGAAGTTGCCGCAAAGCTCTGAAGTTCCGTTTTTGACCCGGCTCAACAGACCGTACAAAAGGGTTAGGTCACTCAGTCTGTTGTCCTCCAGCAGCGAGTCCAGGCCCTTTTGCAATATGGATGTCAGGTGTTCGGCCAGCAGCTCCTTCTCCACATTGTATATCAGAGGATGCCTGCGGGAATAGTCATTGCAATAATCATAATTCGATAAGGAAACCGTTGGTTTGGCACGTACTTTGTGCTCGAGTCCAGATAGTGCAGCAAGCGCTCGTTCTCTTCCGCCAGACGCTTGTTGACGTGCTGCAAGTACTCGGGCACCTCCAGCTCCTGCATCTTGCGTTGACTCTCAGCCTTGTACAATTGATTGGTGGCATCGAGGAACTTCTCCTCGAACGAGCTGGTGTATATCTGCAGGTCGCACAACATTCGGACCAGACTCTTCAGCAGGCCGCGATCCACGGTCGAGCCCTGGCGCTCCTTCTCGATTAGCGTTAGCAGACCGTCCACGGTCCGCTTCTGGACGACGCTGTTCTGGGCAAAGTGGATGCGAAAGAGGTCCAGCCCCATGTCCCAAATCGAGTGAATCGACGAGTTCTGCAGCACATATGTCCGGTCCATGTACAGGAATATGCTGCGAATCATAATCATCTGCTGGCAGAACGAAAGCCACCAGTGGTTGATCTTTTCCAGCAGGACCTGCAGTGATATTCGTTGTTGGGATCGAGAGCATTCCCCCTACTCATAGCTAACAACTTACCAGCTTATCCATGCTGCCGCCGGTCAGCTCCTTAAGCTTTATATTGCGCTTTACGTGCTGCTCAGTCAGTTCCTTGAGTTTCGTATACAGCTGCGCGTCCATCTTATGGCTGCACATGTTCACCACCGCCTGGTAGAGTTCCTCCAGCGAATATTTAATGGGTTTCGAGAGCTGAATGGCAATAACAGCCTCCTCGAGCTTCACGTACGTGTCCTCTGAATAGTTGTCTGGCAGTGTGGGCTTAGCTACGGATGCAAATGAGTCAAGTGGAGGATATTAAAGGCCTGACCACAAACTTACCCTTAAAGTTCTTTATCACTATTTTCTTCACATCGCCCGGCTTGCTGTTGTGAATGGCCCCCATGCGGTTGAGGAGGTTTGAGGTAGTTGACGCCGCGCGAATCTCGCCATGGTGGCCGCCGCCCAGCTTGGAGAAGTTTGGCAGGCGTTCGCCGTTGGTCGAGGCGGAGTTCATGTTTTGGGCGGCAAAGGCGCTACGGCCAAGGCTCGAGGCGGCGGCAGCTGCAGCGGCGGCGGCGTTCTCGGCCTTCTTCAGGCAGGCGGCGATATTCTCGGTGTTCTCGTTCGGCTCAGTTGTGTCCATGGGCTTGTACTTCTTGGCCGCGCTCATAGCTCGGGCCCCAGCTGGCCGCAGGGTTGATTGCGTGCGCCTCCGGCCGGTCTCCTCGCCTCTCCGCCTCTACTCCTTCTGTAGCGACTCCTTTTCCTGCACCGGTTTGGCTTTGTTCTGCATGGAGCGTTGGTGTACTGTTTGCAGGCACTATTCGCACATATTTATAATATAATTCGCTGGTTACTTACGTTTTGGAAGAACAGCAGCGACCAATAATTATGTTTTTCTCACGATTTTGCACTTGGCCGTCAACAAATTGGCAACTCCCGACCTCAAGGCAAACGCACAAATCTGGCAATCTCCGGACGCAGAGTGGCCTTTTTTGGACTGTCACGTCCCAGGTGCTGGCAATGTTGCAAGGGCTATCCAAATTAAGACAGGTTAGCAATTATAATGTCGCTGCTTGCATTATTTGGGTTTTTGGTGCATGCGGAAAATATTGCTTTGTAGTAAGGATGTGACCAGACGCAAATTTGGCTTTCCTCCTAAAAAATATCTAAGACTGAATCCCCGGACAAAATACTTAAGTATCGATAAAAACAAGCAGCACGTCGAAAATATACGAACTTTTAAAACAAACAAATTTGTAGAGCGCATTGATCCTATTTTAGCCTAATTGTTTAATAATAAGTGCTTAGAAAAAGCAAATAAATTTACCCCTACAAAATTTTCCTGCTAGGACCGTCAAAGAACACCTAAATCTAGAGCCCTGTTAAACTCCCTTACTGTTAGTTGGGTTTACATTGTTTATCGCTGTTAAACCGGATGTCAGATGTTTTTAATTTTTTAAACTGACTATTTTTACTTATTTATGAAAGGTAAGTGTAAAATTAACCATTCATTCGGTTACAAATCCAAGCGAGTAGTGAAAATGCACATATGTTTACCTTTTCCCAGCTTTCTCCTAACGGCGCTGGCAAGATGAAGGCAAAAGAGGCAAACAAGAAAAAGAAGCCGGAAAGGAAAATAAATGCTGCGAGCTATCCGGCCAAAAGGATTCCTAGCAATGCCCTGAAACGCACTCTCGAGATCGCAACCAATCCCATTGACGGCTTTTGGCTGAAAAAGAACACATCGTGCGTTCGAGCTATTAACTACGAGCTATACTACGGCAAGAACCGCTCGCCCACCAATGAGAAGCTGCGTCTGGCCAGGAATTGTCTCATGCAGCGTGACTACAAGAACCTGGCCAAGCTGCTGGCCTCCAACCTTGCCGGTGACACTGTTCTGCAGAGGGATTCGTACGCTGTATTCGCAGAATATGCTGAGATACTCAAAAAGTTCACAAAACTGAAGTCCAAAAATGTTGACAAGGCTACTGAGAGTCCCCCAGAGGGAGCAGAACCCCTAAATCTTAACCCAGACTCGTTAGATATTATAATTCAACCCATGTAATACCACAAATAAAAGAAGTTGTCGTATTTTTGGTAAAAACACAACCTTATATATGTGTATATTTATTAAGCGTTATGTTCTTCCTTTTATTTTTGACTTAAATATAATATCAATAAGTTTTAAGGTTTTGCTAAATAAATACTGAAACGTGTGTACAAAATATGTGTGTGTTTGAAAAGAAAAAGGTGTGGTTTGTGTCTTACGAAAATTATTATGTACAGTGTAGGTAGGTTTCTATTTAAAAAACGATCATATGTATGTGTGTGTAGTCAAAACAAGTCTAGAATCTATATGGATGATACCTTGGTTTGATCTTTGACAGCGCTATAATTTGTAATATATTAATATCCTTTTATATATTGGGTACTTCTTAATCGGTAACAATTTCTAGGTACAAAGGGGCTTATATGGTTGCCTTTTCGCCAAATTACGCTCAAATCTCTTGGTATATATAAGCATTGGGTTCGCTATAAGGTTAGTTTAGCTTTTGGATAATTTGTTATTCTCTCTTAACGCTTGTTTTATAAACACTCTCGTCAATAATCCCTCCTCCTCCCATCAACAACACATTTAGAATCCTTGTGTACGAGTATGTGTAAGCCAAGTCCCGACCAGGTCGGGCCTCCTCCAGTGGATAGTTTCGTCAGTATCGGTATATATGGCAGCATATATGTAGTTTAAGCATACAATACACATCATTTCAACTCCACTCCCCCTTGACAATGAGTAACTTTTGCGCACAGCTTGTTTCGGGCTAAGATAAGGTTAGATTTTACAGCATTTGCAGGACATATTTTAAAGCCTAACACAACAAGATCAGGGAATTGAAATACGAATGAGTAAGATGACTCCTTTTGTGAGACATGTTTACATATTTAGTCTTGGGCAAAGCAAATATAAATAGTCGCACGCTTTGTGATAAAATATAATAAATAAAAAAACTTGTCTTATGTATCATTTGAGTTTAAAAAGACGCATACACCCCACACACATCTATATATATATATATATGTATCTATATATCTATATACAATCACGCTTAGCCAGCAGGACGCCAATTAGTCGGGCAGCATGTGGACGAAGCTGACGGGAAACATGCCCCTTCTCGACGGCTGTCCCTCGATAGTGCCCTCCATCCAGTTGTCATCGTCCGTGCGCTCGTTAAGGACGATCAGGATCTCACCCTCCTTGAACTCCAGCTCGTCATCGTTGTCCGCCACGCAGTCGTACAGAGCTCGGCATCGTCGCTGGCCATTCTTTGATGATAAAGAGAGTATTGCAATTAGATCTAGGTGAATCAGGGTACTCCCGCAAGTAGGGATTGCCTGAACTTCCACTTACATAATGGAATTTTCCGCCTGGTCCTGAACCGCCGCCTCCCGTCTTTGAGGGATTGTCTGGCGATGAATTAAGCCGATCGTTGTCACTCGATGACACATTCGACTCGGCGGAATGATCCAGTCCGCCGCCAGAGCTGTCCATGTCCGTATGCCAGGACTCGTAGTCAGTGAAGTTGGCAGACTGATTAATTAACTGCAAGGATGTGGCAAGGCATAAGCATTAGTCATACTGAACGATCTTTGCATGAAGTCAGTGAAAACTCAGATAAAACACAGAGAAATATAGGGAACAGTTGGTGAGTATGGGCACGGGCGCATGGGTTATAGGGTTAGAGCTTTGCAGAGAGATGCACATAACGAGACACTTAGTAGAGAAACAACAACAACAGCAGCAACGGCCACAACGAAAATATGTTTCAATCAGGGACCGTAAATAATGACTAATAATGTTTTCTTTAAACAACAAAATTAACCACTTTTAAAAGCCGCATAAAAAAAACGAAATATGCCTATCGGCTACAATTTAGACGATCTTTCAAGATACACAATGATTGCTTAAATCTTGATTTTCATATTTAAATGATAAATGATTAATTTTTCAGTTTAATTTATTCGCTCAACGAATAATAATTATTTTTTTGAGCAAAAAAATAATGCTCAAAAATTAATAATTATGTTTTACTTTCTCTTTTTTATTGATTTTAATATATCCTGCTACTGTTATTAATTAGAATTCTAGATTTGTTTAATAGCTCAAAAATAATTATAGAATTATAAATAGTAAGAAAAATAAATTAAAGTCAATTAATAATCATTAAAAATGATTACGGTCCCTGACTTCAATTGTTCGCTGGTCAAAGAATGAAAGTGCAAATGAGCGAAGGTGCTTGCCATTTACCGTCTCCTCGCTGGACTGGCATCTCAGTGCGTTGTGTTGCTTGCGCTGCATATGGTTTGTTTGTTTGTGCAATCCAAGTGCGGATGGATCAGAGATCAAATACAGAAAGAGGTACACGGGTTTTTGAGCTATAGGTCCTTGGAAATTCACCCACTACTTAGGAATTTCGACAGAACTTACCTTGCGAGGAGGCGCCACCGGACCCTCGTACATAGAGCTGATGCTCTCGTTCGATTGTCCGTTGGAAATTTCACGTTCTGCCAAGTAGAAAAAGTGAGTCCTACAATTCGCTGAAAAGGTAATAAAAGTACCAACCTGATGGCGGTCCTGGGGGTGGAATCTTTGGCCGCGTCAAGGCCGATTTGTCCACGTGCTTCAGCGTTGGCAGCTCCCCGGTGGGCGGCAGGACCAGTTTTGCCCCAGCCAGATGGATATTCCTGTTGAGCGACTCGCCGCTGGGCGAACGCTTATGGCCAAAGGTGGTCATGACGGGCATGAGGCTATTGCTGCTCCCATTGCCCGATCCACCCGGGTCCTGTGACACTCCATACGAACCGTATCCTCCGCCTCCCCTTGGACTGCCTTCCACACTGCGCAGATGCGGCAGGGTGCCGTAAGCCACGTCCAGCGACTGATTCTTGTGATTGATGGCGCGAATGTCGCTGGCATCGAAGTTCTGCGAGTGCCGTGGCGGATGGGGCAACGTGCCATAAAAGGAGCTGGATGAGGCGCTGCCCAATGTGCCGGGCGGGGGTGCCGGCGCCGTACGCTTCTTCAGAGAGTTCATATTGGCCGTGGACGTGGATTTCCGGGCCCCGCCCGGCACATGTCCACTGCTCATCTCGCTCTGCATATTCAGGCTGTTCCTCGCCGCCCGAACGCTCTGGCTAGAGGCAGAACTGGGACTGGAGCCACCATTCCCGGCGCCGCCAACATTGCTGGCACTGCCCAGGTACTGGCCCACGCTGATGTGCTGCTTGGGCGAAGTCCCAGCCGACTGGGTGTAGCTGGGCAGGCCCGAGGGCAGCGTGAACTGGCGGCTGGGACAGTTGGCGATTGGACTAGAACTGGACTGTATGGAGTCGCAAGTGGAGGAACGTGAGCGCAGAACGGGCGAGTCCCCGCCAGCAAAACTGGGGGGACGCGAACGGGATTTCTGCAAGCAAACGAAAAGCGGGAATCAGCTTTTGGATTTTGAAAGAAATAAAAGCTTAACTTACGCGCTCATCGATGACAGTTTCGTCGTCACTAAAGTCCGTGGAACCGTCCTCGTTGGGCAGATTCCAATCGGTGTTGATGTGGTCGAAGGCGCTCTTCTCCCGCTTTATGGCACACTCGATCTGTGGCAAAGAAATCAAATGGATTATGGGGAATCCACTGGATTAAGGGAGATTGAACTTACAAGCTCCTTGCAACCATTGTGTCCCATCTCTTTGGCAATGTCCAGCGCTGTCTTGTTTTGCGAGTTCTTCAGCTCGTAGTCCGCCCCCGAGCGCAGCAGCAGCTTCATGCACTCGCGGCGATCGTGAAGGGCGCACAAGTGTAGCGCCGTATTCTTCCCTGTCACATCCAGCAGACCGGCCGGATTGGTGGCCTTGTTGAGACCTTTAAGCGGCATATTCTGGATGAGAAAGTCGACAATGTGCAGCGTAGAGCCCATCTCTCGCAGCACGGCCAAATGAAGGGCGGTCTCTCCAGCATCCGAGCTGGGCAAACAGCAGGTGAGATCTGCTCCCTCGGCCCACACCTGCAGCAGCTGGCTCATGTCCGCATTGACGACCGCCTGCTCCAGGTCGCAGCGCAGATCGTTGTCATCGGAGCAGGTTCGCATCACATAGCGCTTGGCCACATACTTGGCGCGGATGAAGTCGTACCGTTCCTCCCTGGAAATACATGCAACCAAACCCATTAGAAGGTCCAGCCAGGAACTAGAAAGTAAAACCTACATGCTGCTCTCGTGCTGGAGCTTGCCTCTGCCTAGCTTCGCCTCCATGATGTCATTGAGTGTGCTGTTGCCCATGGCCCGAGCGATTAGCAGGTTGGCCGTGGTCAGGTTGTCAAGCGTGAGGCTCTGGATGCGCGAGTGATGCACGCCCAGGTCGCGATGCACGCCCGAGCACTGAATGCACACCAGAATGCCAAAGTTCAAGCTGATCCACGTGACGTCATTGCGGGATCCACAGTCGCAGCAGCGATCGTTGCCCGGCAACAGCTGGACGTAGCGGATGACCGTCTTCTGCAGCTCCACTAGGCTGGGGCTCATCTGGGGATTGGCATGCTGGAAGGCCTTGGTCAGAGCCTTCTCCTTGCAGTTGACCAGCACGGCCATCCAAGCCTTCTGGTCGCCATCATCCTCGGCTTGAAAGTGATACGGACGATTGTCTGAAAGGAGGGAAAGTGTTGATCTTGGTGGAAGAAGGACGCAGTGGGTCAGTACTTACAGCTAATTAGATCAAAGCCGCGCTTGTCATCCGGCACCGGCTTGATCTGGCAGGTTAGCAGATTGACGCGTGTCGGCGGCTTGGTCTCGTCCGCATGGAAGATATCCAGGAAGCCGTCGCTGGTTACCCGGCAGCGTCGCTTTTGCCACACCCGGCGCACCTTACCTTCGCTCTTCTTGAGCAGATGGCCTTGCCGGGTGACGCCGTGGTGCTTGTCGCCCTGCAACTGGTGGAGGGAGTAGCCCGCTCCTCCGCCTCGGTTCTCCGACGGCGGTACGTTATCGACCCGCTCGAAATCCGGAGTGCTGCGCAGCACGGATCGCAGGTCCAACAAACTGCGTCTATCCTCGTCCTGCTTCTGCTTGATCTCATGCAGCTTCTCGCTCAGATCACCAATATAGGTGCCAAAGTGTTCGATTGTCTGTAGGCCATCTTTGAAGTAGCTGTGGACGGGAAGGGCACAGGTGTCTCATTAGTATGCACCATTCAATCCGCCTCGTAGGCAGGGTGCAATACTCACTTGCTAAGCGCGTGATAATACTCGATAAAGTGCTGCAGTAGCTCGATGCCCGTCTTGGTCTTGATGTCCTTGTATTTGAGCAGATACTCGCAGGTCTGCAGCTGGTAGAGGCGACGCTCCTTTTCCATCTCTTCGGCCACCACGGCGGCATCGATCTCCGTTCGCACCATGCCCGCCTCCTTGGCCTGGGCCTTCTTCTCCTTCTCGATCTTTATGAACTTGGCCTCGTAGTCCTTGGCCGCCTTGTCAAATGGGCGCTTCATGTCGCCTTTGACGCCGCGCAGCTCGCTCTTCAGCATGGAGTCCACCGGAAACATCACAATGTTGTTGATGTTCTGCATCTGTAAACAGAAACACGAAATGGGTCAGAGATAGTGCTGGACGCGAGCCAGTGATATCTACCAGAGTCTTCATCAAGGCACTCAGCTCCTTGGTGACCACACTGAACTTGAGGATGGCGGCGCCAATGTCCGGATCATCCTGCTCGATAACCTTGCCGCCCAGCCGCTCCAGGGAGCGCACCATGAACATCTCATTGTCCACATGGGCTGAAAGATAAGAGGATGATTTGCAAACATACCAAAGGCTTTAGCTCAGACTCTGTACTCACTTATCCCAGAGTTGTGTATGGCCTTGACCGCCTTTTTTAGCTTGGTGAGACCCTCGCGATCGAACTCCAAGCGCTGAAAGAAGGGAATAGTTATCTTTTAAGTTTATGTTTCATTTACAATATTTTCAGCCCTTCCTGTGAGTCATCTTTAAAAATTAACCTTCCGAGTTGCAAAGGAGCAGCCACAGTACATGACCAAGCTCGGCCAAAAAAGGGAAGACAAAATAATAAAGGAAACGCCACCGATGGACGCCAAATGAACAATACTCACAGATTGAGTGAGCGTCAATATCGACGGCATTAGGTATTCAGTGCGCCTCTTGAACCCTTGTGCCCCCTCCGGCGGTGTATTCCCCCACGTTTTATGGCACTGGCTAATTGAAAATGTGCGACAAGGTCACTTCTATTATTAAACTTAATAACAGAACGAGCCGCTGCCCCATTTGAAATGCAGCCGCATGCACCAATTAAGAC
Organism: Drosophila lini; assembly: GCA_018905715.1. Lineage (NCBI taxonomy): Eukaryota > Metazoa > Arthropoda > Insecta > Diptera > Drosophilidae > Drosophila > Drosophila lini. The sequence continues at coordinate 14,397 of JAEIIL010011367.1, read as the reverse complement.
TCGAAAAATACTGATTTTCAGTACGTTTCCCCATGAAACACGCCCCTCTTTTCAAGTATTATTGGCTTATATACAAAGAGTTGTAATGTTTAGACGAAACGGAACCCCATAAAACATGATTATTTCAATCCGTTTCCAGAAGTTTGTTTGTGTTTGTTCCCCCCATTATTGACCCATTGACTTTCCCCAATTGCCTTCAATTCAAAATGTTGTTCTTTGAAATATTGAATTAGCCGTCGAGGGATACGAGAAATGGCCTGGGAATCACACGGAAATGGACTCAGTATGAAACATGAACTCCACGCAAGCAACTGGACAATAAATACTTCTTTAGATTAGATTAAATTTTATTGTAAAGGCAGCTCTCCAGGAAAGCACAACTGTTTGCTATTGCAATTCGATCCGCAGCGATAATGGCCAACATCTGGGGACAAGCGAACTCCGCTCCGCTCTAGAAGATTAGTCATGAGCAGATTAGGAGCTGTAAATTACTGGGAATGCTAACAACGCACGCCTAGAACAAAAACACAAACAACCAAGAAAGGAAACTAACTACGGGAAGCCGAAATTTGTATACCCTTGCAGTTTTCAATAGAATCATGGCATCGAATCAAAAATGCTTTAATTTCCATTTCAATTTGGAAAGCTTTTTATTTAGAAATCAAAAATAGGAATCGGCTCCTTCACTACTTTGCAAGCTTCTGACCAAAACTATAATACCCTGCAAGGGTATAGAAAAGCCAAAGAGAAGCCGGCTTGCCTCTCTCGACCAGTTTTTCGCTGTTTTGATAACAAAAGATGCTAATTTTAAACAAGTCAAAGCCCCAGAAGAAGGCTGAAACCGCAGCATTTTGTTAGTGAGGCGGCTAAATGAATGAAAAATACAGAGAAACTCGGAGCTGAACCGAATTAAATTTCGTTTTAGACAGTTTTACAGTTGCTCCCAATATAATAAACACGCAATAGGAGAGACAGGCCGAAAAAAATGAAATAAAACTCATTTAACTGGCGGAATGGAGGTCACCGACAGTCCGACCAGGCTACACCAAAAATCCATCAGCAAAATTAAATATTAAATGCTGTGATGTGGTGTGTCCACGAAGGCGGCGCACCGCGGCCCTCTGTTTCGGAGAAGTGGGAATGACGCGATGACGACCGCCTCTTGGTTCCAATAAATCTAAGTCTAATTTTGTTTAGCCGGGAGCTGCATTTGCCGGGGGAATTGGAGCATACGTATACATATACGCATTGCATAATGCCAGCAAGTCTCGGAATCGGGCCACTCAAGGGGGAAATTGTAGTGACAAAACGGTTGATGAGTTCTGCTCCGGCTCCACAGACCAAGTGCCTGGCTAAGCAGACGGGAATAGCTCTCGCAACGCCCTCGCCTTGGCTCGCTCTTGCTTTTCTTATCAAAGGCCTTTTCCGGCCGCATATATAAACGTTCATATATGCGTTGAATGCTTTTCTTTATCAGAGGGAGCGGGAGCTATGATTCTATATAGAGACAGGCTCCCTCAGCTGCTCCGACTAAATATAGAAATTGCAGCATGCTCGTGTGGCAACAACCACTCCCACTCCGACTCTCCTCTTCTGCTGTGCCCGCTCCCATCTGCATTGATTTAGCCAGGAATGCACTTTGCATTTTCATCAAACTATTTCTGTGGAACCGAGAAAAACCACCTTGCAGGCGGTTCTCGAGAGAAAGAGAGGGGCCAGCTGGTGGCCGAGAGGGAGAGCGAGAGCGTCATAATAACAGGCGGTGGCTCATTTTGGCGCCGAGCCAATTTACAAATCATTTCGCTCCTCTTCCTGCCTTCCCCCTGTGCAAATAAAAATCATCATCGTTTTGCTGGGGGCGTCGTCTACGTCTACCACGTTTGCTGCAGTATTGCACGGCCAAACCGTATGGTCATGCTCCGGTTTTCACTTTCACGGAATTTCTTGGAATTCGATTTCGGGTTTGAACTATTTCCTTCGCAGTACATAAGGTTTATAAAACCTAAAATGCATTTGTAATATATTTTTAAACATTAAACAGGGGAAATTGCATCAAAATTATTCGATATGAAACTATAGCCCAAAGTATTTTTAATGAAAATTTTTAATTTATTCAGTTTGGAAACAAGAGGAAAATAGGCACAACTATTAACAGTAGAATTATTGTATAATTATTATTGTATGCACATTGTATCCATCGGATACAAAAATTCTTGTATTAGTTTATCAGATACTATAGTTGTATTGTTGAAATGTCTCGATGGCTTATCAACTCATTTATCCAAATATAATTCAAGATAAAGTTGCTTTTTCTAAGAAAGGTGCTTATCTTGGTATGATTAAATGTGTTCTTTTATTTTCACACTTTAACAAATGACCAAATATATCAATTCTTTCCGCTTTCTATGATTCTGAATCTTGGAACTCGCCCTACGGAAGAATACTGGCATCACGACCTAGTTAACTATGGCTCCAAAAATACTTCAACAAACTATTTCCATCGTTTATGGCTGAACATAGCTATTTTCTCCTAGATTGATTCTCAAAATCCCTTGAAGAATTCGAGACGAAATCGTTTTAATTCTGGCTAAGGCTGATTCCTAATCCGAGAACACACCTGCCTGTTCCGTGAATTGTTTATCGGGGCCACCTTGAACTTTTGTTTTGATTTGCGAACCCAGAGAGAGATGGCTGCCAGGGGATAAAGGGAAACCCTGGGCTACCTGAGGGACATTGAGAACAAAGTATACCGAGCCTCAAGGCTCTCCAGCTCACCTCTTCCAGCACGCCAACGGTGTAGCGGCAATCGGGCATCCGGGATGCAAAGGTGGAGGTGGTGGGCGAACTGTAATCGGAGCGCGTCTCCTCGACGAACTCGGACACGGCTATCAGGGATGGCGGCATTTTGCTCAGGATACGAATCTTAACTCACAGACACAAACACACACACACACGCACACGCGACACTGACACACACCAACTCACGCCCAAGGCCGTGGCAAGGAGCGAGTGGTGGGAGAGGTAGAGCGGGACAGCGAGTAGAAACGAAACAAGGATAACGCCTCTGCACTATACGTGTCTCTGCGCGATTATTCACTCCGGATTGTGATTGTTGTTGTCGCCACTAGCACTTTCCCTGGAACTACTGCAATCCGCAAACATATATCCACGCACTGGCGTTCTCATCCTCTCGCGATTTGGGGTTTTTCAGCTTTTGCTGGTACTGCGAGCAGCGCAATTAACGCTGGCAAAGGAAAGTGCGCAGTGCCCGGGCGGCGGGGCCATTAACAGCTAGCCACCTGGCAGGTTCTGGAGCAGGCACTCGGACGCGGATTCGCGGCACTAAACATGGTCGACCCAGCCGTAGATGTGATTTAATGCTTTTTGCTTTATTGCGATTTTGTGCTGCTGGCGTCTCTCTCGTTGTACAGTGTGATTGTTGTTGCTTTATCGATAGCCCTGGCTATCGCTATCGCTGGCCTATCGGGGCGCAGCCGTCTATCGATAGCGCCTGCTCATAACTGCGCTGAAAATACTGTGTTTATCGAGCAGAAACGCGGTGTGCATTTCCCAGCATTTTCTGGCATTTGCAATTTAATCTAAGATTGGAGTAAAATGGCTGGCAAGCGGCAGGCCACGACGAACCTGAACCACGACAACTGGGACCAAGAGGAGGAGCCCGAGGAGCGCGGTGTCTTCCGCCAGGCCCCCGAGGATGTGCTCAAGACACGCAATATCAAGAAGGCGGCGCGCCGCATGGTTACCGGCGGACCCACCGCCGGCACCGAGGACGCTCCGGCTGAGGCGAAGAGCGTGTTCAGCGGATTCTCAGGTGAGCTCAACCGCATTTACAGTGCTGTGAGCTTGGATTAACAACAAATGAACCTCTTTCAGGTTTCGGCAAACCGAATACAATAGGTGGCGCGAAATCGCCCTTCTCCTTCCTAGACAATCTGTCGGCACCTAAAGCCACTTCTACGGCTACCACCACCACCAGTTCGGCCGCAAAGCCCATGTTTTCGTTCAGTTCGCCTGCGACCGACAAGCCGGCCACAAACATTTTTGGCAGCAGCAGCAGCAGCAGCATTACCACGACCACCGATGCCGCCAAGCCAACGACTTCCATATTCGGCACCATATCAAACGCCAAGAAGGAGAGTAGCGAGTCCTTGTCGTCCGTAGTCAAGTCGTCACCTTCAAGCACCAAGTCGGGAGGCGCCATCGCCAACGTCGTCGCGTCAAGCTCCAGCAACAGCGAATCCCAGTACCACGAGGCCGTGGCCGAGTTGAACAAATCCATCTTAAAGTTTCTTCAGGAGGAATTGAAAAAGAGCGTGTACTGCATTCTGACCCCAGTATTTGAGGGCTACGCGGAGCACCTGAAGAAGCTGAAGGATACTTCTTCGGAACCTGTTGTGCCGTTGCCATCTGTTGCTGCTTCCAGCGCCTCGCCCGCAACCAAGCCAACTGCCACATTTTCCTTAGGCAAGCCCAGCGCTCCTATCGGCGGCACCACATCGCCGTTCGCCAAGACGGCGAATTGCACAGTTACCAGTGGTGGGACGACTACCACATCCACCACGCCCATGTTCTCCTTCGGCACGACCGCATCCAGCGTTTCGCCGTCGACAGCCGCCAATCCCCCAGCTCCCGCCGCCACCAGCATCTTTGGTTTTTCTTCCAAGCCAGCCAGCGAGGCTAAGGCCACGGAAGATGTCCCCAAACCCGGGGGTCTATTCAATTTCCTGCCTACAGAGAGTAGCTCCAAGAAGAGCGAAACTTTGTTTTCCGCTAAAAAGAATGACTTTTCATTTTCCACCAAAAACGATGAGCCCGTGGTCTCGCCTCCGAAAACAAACGGCTTTAGCTTTGGACTAAAGAGCAACAATGAAGAGAAGCCGGGTTGTTCCCAATTCTCGGGCTTTGGCAAGCCAGCCGAGGCAGCTGGAGCTGGTGCTCCATCGGGATTTTCTTTCAGTTCCGGTTCTACGCCCTTCTCCTTTGGCAACATCAAGCCACCAGTTGCAGCAGCAACAGCTGTTGACGACGAAGAGGCTCAGGAGGATGAAGACAAGCCGGAGTTCATACAGGTAAATAGACTTAAAGGGTTGCTGCTTAATCGCAAACTAACTGGACTTATTTGTTGAACAGGTCAAAGAGGAGGATGCCATATATTCAAAGCGCTGCAAGGTGTATATAAAAAAAGGCTCTGAATACGTTGACCGCGGCATTGGCACACTGTACTTGAAGCCAATTAAGGACTCGGAGAAGACACAGCTAGTGGTGCGGGCGGACACAAATCTGGGAAACATTCTAATCAACCTTATACTGAGCGACGGGATGCCCTGCAATCGACAGGGCAAAAACAACGTTTTAATGGTGTGGATGCCCACGCCCGAGGAGGCTAAGGCCACGATATTGCTGCGCGTGAAGACTGGCGAGGAGGCCGATGACTTGCTGAACGAGATCAAGAAGCACATCAAGTAGGGGTACCCACACAAGCGTACATTTCAATGTTGTTTCATTTTTTATATATATTATACATAATTATACATAACTTCGAACCCCTGAAAATAGAACAAACAATAATGTACGCCAAGTCACTCGATTGTGTCTACGATAATCCTTGAATCCCTCAGATCCTTGATGTTGACATTTAGGCATCTGACCTCGTCCCCGGAATCGTCCAGGCTGCTTGAGTATTGGCTCAAGATGCGCTTGAACTCTGAGGGGTAGGCTGAAGATAAAAATTAAAGAGATACTTTAGGGACTAAACATATTCGGATGCCTTACAAATGATTTCCAGTGTGATGACTTTGCTGCGGCGGTTGACGTAGCTGCAGTTGCCAGCTATGAAATCGGTGCATCCCAAGCCTGAATTCCCCTTGACCTTCGACAGTTTGAAGATCATGGAATCGCCCCGATTCGGCAAGTCGTCCAACGGTACTGAGCTCTGCATCATGTCGCGAATAATGTTCGACGAGCGTGACTTTTTCGGTTCTGTGAGAAGAACAATTCGTATTTCGCGCATGTGCCAGTTGAAACTGGGACTTACCTTCGGTGGGAGCCACTGCCTGCACATCGGAGTCGGAGTCGTCCGCATTGGTGTCATCCAAGACCATAACATCGTCGTCGTCGGAATCGGAAGACAAACTCTGCGCACATAAGCGAGCCGGCGGGAGAGGGACAACAGAAGATGGTAAAATGTCCTTTGGTTCAACTTTCTCCTCAATTTGAGATGTTTCCGCTTCAGTAGCATCGGTGACATCGACAGTTTCTTCCGGCTCCTCATCCTGTTGATGGTTATCATCCGCTTTTGGCTCTGCCTTTGAGAGCTCAGATGGTTCTTCATCCGCGAGCAGTAGCTTGTCTTTAATGTCCACGTCGGCTATTGTCTCTCCTTCAATGTCCACGTCGGCTGTTATCTCTCCTTCAATGTCCACGTCGGCTTTTGTCTCCTCAGGCTTCTTTGTGGCCACCGGTTCCAAATGAAACCCGTTGGGCGGCTTAATTTCAATATTCTCAATTATAACAACGTTGTTCTTCTTAGCCGGAAGTTGGAAAGTGCGTGCAGTGTTGGAGTCTAGCTCCATGAGCGGACAGCGGAACACGATGGGCGGAGGAGCTAGGACCTCATTTTGTGAAACAGGTTCCTCTTCTAGGGTCTCCTGATCCGCCGCTGTCGCCACTACCGATTTATTTTGCAATGTGCGACTGGATTTGGAGCTTCTACGACCAGAAACCGAAGATGCTGATGGCTCCTCGTTTGATTTCTCATATTTAGTGCTGTTTTGTGAACTTCTCAGCGGGAACTCGAAGGCTCTAATGCTCAGGTCTGGAGATGTTACCGCCGGAATCTCTGGCACTATCGAGCTCTTCTTTTTGGAACGCTTTGACGGGCGGTTGGGAGTGGAGCTGGGTAGCTCGACTTCTTCCTCTGCTGAAGTATACTTGCGTTTTTTACTGGTTTTGGTCACTGGAGCCGGGCTGGCGAAGTCATTCTGTTCCGGAGCACTGAACCTAAAAGCCCTGCGTTGAAGAAGATAATGATGAGTTACAGAGTTTTAGAGAACCAGAAAAAATGTGCCTACTTGAGTCCCTGGGCTCCTTTTAGCACTTGGATGGATTCCCGCGGCGGCAAAAAGCACCCATCACTTGTCAGCAAGTTAATATCCTTCTGCAAAAGACACATTAAGTACGAAAATTCATATGTTTCTCAGAAAACTTACCAATTTAAACAGAGTTTGGATGTGATCCTGCACATCCTTGATGTTGTCCCAACTTGCATCAATGAAAACTAGGGACTGTCGGCGTTCATCCTTAAAAAATATTGACAAATCAAGCTTCATGCAGAAGTTGTCCATGTTTACAAAGAACAATGGACAACACTTAGGACCACGGAACACTAATATTAATTAATTTTAAACGCATACAATGCCATGCAGCCAGTCGCCAAAATGTCCTAACGCTTGCCAAAAATGAGCTAAAGCGTTTTGGAGACCCCCAACTAAACTTGCCAAAAATTAATTTAAATTAAGAATAAGAGCATTAACTTAATGTTTAATTAATTATTTATAACTAGATTCCTCCAATTACTTTAATTAACTTTTATGAATGACTCAAAAAAATCCCTTATCCGATAGCAACATCAGCGAACAGGCAACGATAACGATAACGATTGCACACTTCTTGTGTACAAATAAAATAATTCTTATCACCATTTCGATGGTATTAATCATGGCTCCGAATTAGATCAATGATGTGATACCACCACGAGGACGCCGTTCCGTTCCGATCCCACTCCACAATGAGCAACGGCGACCCAAGCCAAACCCACAGCAGCCAGCGTAACCAGGAGCGCGGTGGCGGAGACGGAGGAGACTCCACAAAGGACAGGGGCAAGGAGAGGGACAAGGAGAAGAAGGGCTGGTTCCACTCGCTGACCAGGCGCAAGAAGTCCGACTCGGCGCTGTCTGCGTCCGCCAGCACTGGAGCTGGAGGTCACCAGAATAACAACAACGAGGTATGTGTCCTTGAGGCGGGGGACACGTCCATGGCCAGCTGCAGCAATGGGGCCACGGGCACCCTACGCAGGCGACGGGAGAAGCGAAACGTGTTCGCGAGATTGCGCCGGAAGGTGGGCCAGGGCCTTAGCTCCCTGCGCAACTGGCATTCTATGGGCGACTGTGACGATGGAGGGACCACGGATGCCACCTATGAGTTCCTCACCCCGACCATATGCATGGAGCCCACGCTGCCGTTCACGCACGACTACTTGCGCTTCATTCGCAAGAAGTGGCTGGAGCGCGATAACGCCCACTCGCCCAACCAGGTCATGTACAAGGCCTGCTCGGAGATGCTCAAGTAAGCGCGGCTTTCGGACTGGCCAGCGATCGATGACTCACGCTCTTTGTTTGCTTTCAGCCAAGTGTGGTACTGGGGCGAGATCTCCAGGCGCGACTCGCAGCGGCAGCTTAGTGACAAGCCCACTGGCTCGTTCCTTGTTCGCGACTCGGAGACGAGCGGCTCCCAGTTTACGCTGAGCTTCCGCATTGTAAATGTGACCCTGCACTATAGGCTGGAGTTTCGTGACGATTTTTGGCACTTCGAGGAGCTAAAGTACGAGTCAATAGTGGAGATGATCGACGACATATTGCACCGCTGCACCAACGACAACTTCGTCTGCTTCGTGAAGGTGCCCAACGAGATGCAGCCGCCGTTCCCAGTGATTCTTAAGTACCCGCTGAGCCGGTACGCCAACATGCCCAAGCTGCAGGACCTCTGTCGTCGCGTTCTGCAGCGCCAGATGTCGCGCGAGCAGCTGGCCCAGCTGCCCGTCCCGGCCCAGATGCTGGAGTACTTGTCGGTGGAGCGGGAGCTGGTCTTCCAGAGCTAGGCAGAGCTAGCGCCCGCTGGTCAAAGCTTTAACACGGAAGTAAGAAACGCAAATGCAAGCACGTACACCAAAGATGTCCGGGCGAATCACAGCCTGCAGTTACTCGTAATGATATATATATATTTGTTGGACGGTTTGGCAATATGTTTTCGATGTTCGATGCATTTCTACGCCCCAAGTAACTAAACGCACTGTCTCTCACCACAAGCACGCCCAGTGTGCAGGTTTTTACTGTATGGTATTGCCAAGTACCCACTAGTACTAGTATCTCGTCTAGGATATTTATACATATACAACTATAACTATGTTATTGGCCAAAATTAGTCTATTGGTTTGTTTTCCATTGGTCTTGGTCAAGTCTATGCTCTAAATCCTTTTTGTATAAATCGAACTACCGCATAATATGTGTATGTACTAACGCTAGACGTAAGCCTACAAAGTATTGTTCGGTCTGCATTTTTGTATTCCCAACTTGGGACAACACTAACCCTTTGCCAATCTAGATTGCATGGAACTTAGGCAGCTTTATGGCAACCGATGAATCCGTTCTCAATGCCAATTACTCTTGTTGCAATGTATGTGTGTATTTTATTTAAATCTATCTACGAATATTTTACAATAAAATATCAATTCAAACTCATTGAGTTTGCGAATACAAGCCAAGTTTTTAATTTAATTATCTAAAATAAGAACTTTACGTTTGTTTAGTGTTCATTATTTACTTCAGTCTGTTAACAATCATCCGCTGCCACCTCGTTTTCCTTAGGCTCCTCCGGATCGTGATCGTAGATGCGATAGGCCTTGAACTGACCTACCTTCTGGCCGTCGACGTAGTAGAAACTGAGGAAGCAGGTGCGGCACAGGTAGGAGGGATCCTGCAGCTGCCGCGACGACTTCTCGACAATAAAGTGAAAGCTGTTCACGCCGCACATGTAGCATGTCCTGCGATTGAAGGTGCTATAGCTGCGCGGGCAGGGATACAGGCTGCGGTCCGGGCGTTTAGTGCGCGGCGTTAGGACCTCGATCTGTGAAATCACAAACAGGTGCTCGCAATTGCCGTGGTGCAGGTAGTGCAGAGGCGATCCAGGCGACACAGTGAGGTCGATAAAGCGCGTGTCCTCCATTCTTTGCACCTTAAACGAGTCGCCCTGCATCCCGTGCGCAGTCCTTGCCCACTGGATCACCGTCGCCGAGTAGTCGCAATTTTTCGGGTTCCGCATGTCATTGTAGAAGGTATCGTTGATGAAGAAGTAACCGGGATTTGTGTCAATGGCGGGCAAGGGCGCGTCCGGCTCTTTGCTAATGTCTATAAAGCGCTTGCCCGAACATATGCAACTGATCTTGTCGCGCAGATCGGTCAGGTAGTTGCTTCCCAGGCAGAGGAACTCCTCCGCGAACACAGGCAGCTCCACCTTGTAGCCCCGATGAGCGGCCCGAGCTGGCCGGTACACACGGACACTTATCTCTAGCTCGTAGGCATTCAACGCGACATCGTTGGTCTCCGACATTAGCGGGTTGATCTTGTAGTTGTAGGGTGTACGGGTGAAGGCATTTTTCCGCGACCTGGCCTTGTGCTCGCTCAAAGCGGAAAAGGTGTTGGGCACATGGTGGCCCGCCTCAGGCTGAGTTACCACGGGGCGATAGATGTCGGCGCCGGGCTGAAAATTGATGACTGAGCTGTCTTCCGGAGAGTCGATCATATCCAAGGAACAGCTCTCACCGACGTCCATAAGCACTGGAGTGGCTTGCATAAAGAAGGGCACTTCGTCGCCGCCGCTGGCGGATAGCTTTCCTTCGTATTCGGCAAGGAAATTGCTTAGGTGCAAGGGCGGACCCGTCGGCAAATAGTAGCCCTCCAACATGCTGAAAAAAATCTAACTGAATATGGTAAATTCGCCTTTAATATACGTTCTCTTACCTCGCTTATAGGTCTTCCCCGAACTTGTTTATCGCTTCCTTGTAGGTTATATTCAATTTAAGAGACTGCTCAGGCCCCGCCTGTTCGCCCTCTTCAGCCTTGGCCGACTTTTCGGCCAATAGCTGCTGCAAGTTGTCTATGTAAGTCCGCTCGAAGGATATCACCTTGGTGGACTTATCCACGTACTTGTACCGCTGGCGACACACGGACTCGTACAGCGGATCGCCGGCTGGCTTCTCTTCCCGCTTGTCCTTCTCGAAGAACAAATTAGTGCCCACGGAGTGTTCGTAGCGACCCCTATAGATGTGACCATTTACCTCAGCCATGGGTGTATCGCTCTCGATCCCAATGACCTTGATGGCCGCATCCTCGTGCTTCAGCTCGTTGGGTTCGATGGATTTCTTGAAATCCGCGAAGACCAAGTACTCTACGTCCTCGTATTCCGAATCGGAGGAATCATTCATTTGAATTTAATAGTTTGATTATATTTTAGGCTTTTTTCGCCGGGCAAGGAAGATCTTTAGAATTTGTATTAAATTTTCAAATTAAAGTTTGCAATTATCTTAATAATGCATGTGGGAGATTAATGCGCCCGACCTGTCAATATGGCAGCTGGTCACACCTAAATGCACTACTTCATGGGTGCTGCCAGACTGGGGGAGAAAATTGCCACTTTTATATTTTTAGAGCTCCCTGTAACCTGACACATTGAATACCCGCACAGGAGAACCGGGGGTGGGTAGAACTAGATTTAGAATGGAACGCCACCGAAAACCTCAAAAAAAGGCTAGTGAAGGGCTTTTGAATGTCAATTTTACCGACAGTGGGACCAGAGTTCCCGAACCAGTGCTGCCAACCAGATGCACCCGCTAAAAATACTAAAAACTGTCAGCAAACTGTACCGAACTGTCATCTCTAGGAACGAGGCGAAAATTAATCTGTTTTCGGTGGCAAAATTTACGTGTCTTCGACCATTTTGTAAATATTAGACCATAATACACACTTCAATTGAGTGCTAGAGAGATTCAAGGTCTTTATTGATACGAGAAGGCTGCGATTTGGGTGCCTTTTGAGTGGAAAACATCAGTTTAAAGTCCACAAAAATTCCACTGTGCAGCGGCCATTTTGGGCGAAGTAAAACGTCAGCAGCAGCAGCCCGTGTATTGTAAATATCTTAAACGTAAGTAAAATCTCGTGTACAATGAAAAACCACGTTCAGGCGAGGTTAATCAACTTTCCCACGTCAATTTTTTGTTCATTTTGAGTGTGCCAAGAATTTCTCCGCATTTGCATTCGCTCTCGGGCGGCTTGCTCTTTTCTCACCCATCCAACCTTTAACTCTCTTTGTTCTCTTTTCCGCCCCCTTCCTCTCTCTGACAGAGAGCAGTTAATTGTCGCCGGGAGCTTTTGCGCCATCCAAACCAAGCTTTACTAGTAAACGCCACTAAACGTAAACAAAACAATGGCTGACGAAGATATCACACTGAATGAGGATCAGCTTCTGGAGTCGCTGGAGGAGACGAACGGGGATCAGGAGGCCGAACTAACCGCAGAAACCGAGGTGAGTTGAGGGAGAGAGTGCGAGCCAAAAAACCAGTTTCGGTGCTCCCGCCCTGCGAAAGCACGAGCAACCGAATTCCCTGGAAAAGCTCATCCGGCAAAGCTTCGGCGGGAGATACCGAGATACAACAAAGAGTCGCCATTTTCAAAGCGTCGCTTCGCCTTGTCTGGCTTGGATTCGGATTTGGGCGTTCCTTTGGCCAGTACTTAATCTATCCGATACTACTAATCCCTTCCAAGGACGACGGCAACATGCAGATCGACCCCGAACTGGAGGCCATAAAGGCGCGCGTAAAGGAGATGGAGGAGGAGGCCGAAAAGATAAAGCAGATGCAGTCTGAGGTGGACAAACAGATGGCCGGTGGCTCCACCACTGGCCTGGCAACCGTACCGCTGTCGCTCGAGGAGAAGCAGGAGATAGACACACGTTCTGTCTACGTGGGCAACGTGGACTATGGCGCTTCCGCCGAGGAGTTGGAGGCCCATTTCCACGGCTGTGGCACCATTAACCGAGTCACCATCCTCTGCAATAAGGCTGACGGTCACCCCAAGGGCTTTGCGTACATCGAGTTTGGATCGAAGGAGTTCGTCGAGACAGCCTTGGCCATGAATGAGACCCTTTTTAGGGGTCGGCAAATCAAGGTGCGTTAGCTTGGTTGCCTAATCTCTGATAAATGAGTCATAACACTATTTTCTGTGTTCATTTTGTAGGTAATGTCGAAGCGCACCAACCGCCCTGGCCTTTCCACCACAAACCGCTTCGCCCGCGGCAGCTTCCGGGGCCGAGGTGCCCGCGTCTCCCGGGGGTCGTGCTGTCACTCCACCTTCCGAGGCGCCCGACGCGCAATGTAAGTGGCTATCGCCAGGCGGTTCCGCTTGGACCAAGCTAATCCCGGTCTGTCTTTCGTTTCAGAAGGGGTTACCGCGGTCGCGCCAATTACTATGCTCCCTACTGATTATTGTTTTATTAAAACCGTAGTAAGGTAAGTGTATTGTTCATTTTCTTGAACTCATCTACGAACTTTAACGAACGAGACTGCTTTTGTGGGTTACTTGCTTGGTAGGAAACTATAAATCTAGCTTAATTCTGGGATAATTTTTCTCTTTATAAGACTTTTAACACCTTAGAGCAAACACATTAGTAAAAACAGTAGCCAATTTTAATATAAAAATAAATTATTTATTATAAATAAGACGCATTTTAATCAGGGTCATAAATAACCCTTCAAGGCAGCTTTCTATCTTAACGAAACTTTACCTTTTCTCTCCGTTCTTTTCTCTTCGATTTAAGTTTCTCAAGTCACATAGACTTCCTACTCTCTTTCAATAATAACCTATGGAGAGTTGTGGAGAGATTTTGTTAAGCATTCTCTCTTGGGGAATCAAATGCGTAAATGGAACCTAGAAAGAAATAAAATTGATTGATAAAGCTAATGGACAGGCCCAAATGGGTCGTTAAATGAGGACCAACTGTTGCTATTTGCGATCCTACCTTTAAAGAGAATAAGAAATAAATCGTTTACATTTAGCTAAGAACTGAGACTGACTGATTTAAAAAAAATATATATTACGACTAAATTGCCTTGCCTTGGGGGACGACCAATAGAGCTTTTATTTGATTTAACGACACTGTTCTTTAATCCAATAAATATTTGATTTCAGATTTTTTTACAATATTATTTCAAAAAACATTATTTCATTGCCAAACTTCTTTGCTAAATAAATAAAACAAAAAACAGAAAATAAGAAAAAAAGAAAAAAGCAAAAACAAAAGTCACAAGAGAAAGCGCCAGAAAAAATATTTCGTTTCAATATAAAAAAAATATGCATCTGCGGCAAGTAAACAGGCGAAAAAGAGAAAGAAACCTCGAAAAAAAATATTAATAAAAAATCAACATGGAAAACGTATATATCTTGACTTGGCTATAATGTTTTTTGAAGCACCCAATACACCAAACACCCCTCTTTTCACACATTTTATTTTTCAAATATAAAATAAAAAGAAAAATATACATAAAAAAGA
>JAEIIL010011348.1:0-13691 GCA_018905715.1 Drosophila lini | reverse complement strand
TTGTTGCCTTTTGACCCACGAAATGGTTGGATTTACCCACGATAATTTTTTCTGTGTATAGAGTTAGTTTTAAGCAAAAGATGTACTGAGAGCAAATATCTTTAAAACTGAATTGGTACTGAAAGTGCACGAGGTCCTCTGAAAGGTAGGCAATGCATTTTGTTTAAATTGAGTGTGTTTTTCACGTTTAAAAGTTTAATTTTTTGTGCCTTAAATTTTGCATATGTTTCAAATTTTTTTTCTGTATGTAATGTTTGAACAGTGTTCTCCAAGCAGGTGAGTTTCGGAGGTAGGCCAGGGTTTAGGAACGTAGCAAGGTGACCGCACAGCGCGTGCTCACGTTTAGGCGTAACAAATTACCATTAAACTGCAGTCGCCCCCGACCCTCTGTCAGACTGATTATTATTTAATGATGAACCCGGGCAGATTGTTCCAATAAACAAAAGTCTGGGCCTCGAGGGCTGCTTCATAGTCGAGTTCCTCGCCTAATTATACGTCATATGATATATACACAGACATTTATCCAGTTAACTTGAAGCGTGTGCTGGCGATTCGCTCAGGAAACGAACTTGGAACTCCAGGACAGCACCCACTTTTTGGTTACTATTTTCGAATTTCCAGAGCGTGTTCCATATCTGAGATCCATTTTGAATTGGCAAGATTTGGATAAGGAACAGGATATTGCAATAGGAGTGTTCGATGTTCGATTTAAAATTAAATTCGGTTATATCTAATATGTTTAATCGTAATCTACATAGGCATTAATTTATTTTATTTATTATAGTTTAATAATTAATTACTTTCCCAAAACCCCAATATAAAGTTCGAGGTATTTCTTCTATTCATTACGCCTCTCCTTCTATTATTTCTTTATGCAAAAGCCTGGCAGCTATATCCCTTAATCAAGGAGATATATATCCTCCACATAAACAATTATATAAATGAGTCTCTGGCGCTGTGTGTTTGTGTCTGCATCCGCCGCCGGTGACTAATATCATCGAAGGAATGCAATTATTCAAGTGCTGCCAGCCAATTCTGGAAAATGCCAAAAACAGCCAAACGAATTTTCCGCACCGTCAGCAGGCAGGGCGCAGGGCAATTTTTTAATTTCTTAATTTTTGCGAGCTCATGGAAGAATTAGCCACGTTGCCACTTGGCCACACGTAGCAGCCAAGATGTCGCTGGACGCTCCAGCGGTCCAACCCCCGGCGAAGGACGGTAATATTTCTCTATCTCTCCAGACAAGCCAGCCAGCCGGCCAGGACAATGGGCTGGATCAAATGAAGCTTCTCCTTCAAGGAGGGTGTATTGTTTCGGGTAATATTCTTTTGGCAAAAGGAACTATTTCAAGACAAAGAAATTACTATAAATTAAGTTTTCATATTAAGGATTGTAAATGTTTTTAAGACGTAAAGTAAAGGCTTACTTACTTAATTTTCTATATTCCGCAATAATTTTTAAGTTGTTATTTCACAAATATTACTTAACTAACTCATTTATTTACCTAGATTTAAATTTTAGATTTATTTTTAGACCTTAGAGGGTAGACTTTTCGTTCCATGTTCATGTTTTAGATCTAGAAGTAATTATTTATAATTTTTTTTTATATATATCTTTTAAGCAGGTATCCTTCAGTCGCTATCCACTAATTGTTATTTTCTTAATTTTTCCTTTTGCCTTCTCTTCTGGATTGCTCTGCTGGCAAAGTTTATTCATTTAGAAAATTTGCTCATTTTCACTGTTCGAGGGGGCGAGTTATTGTTGCTGCCAGGGATCTCGATCCGGCGTCCAGCATCCCGCGTGCAAGGGGGTTAATGTGGTACGTGAGCACAGTTTTCATATAAATTGCGGCCAATAACATTTTTCAGTTGGCAGGACAGGAAAAACGCGCACAAAGCACAAGCGCAGGACGAGGCAGGACTTGGGAAAAAAAAGATGAACAAAAGCTGCTGATGATGGCTTCTTTTTGGTTGGCTCCCTGTTCCCTGGCCGAAATCCGGCTCATTAAGCCCTGGGCGGTGGTCAGCGCGGGTGATGGCCTTGTGGCCATGGAGGAAATGGTTGGGAGTGGTGCTGCTGCTGGGGAAATCTGGACACTTGGGCCGAGTTTTTCCTGCCCTCCTATCGTTATTTTTTTTCTGTTTTGTGCGGCCATTAGCCGGGGTGGCCAACGGAGCGGGGGAAATACGATGGACGGGCAAATTATTCCCCAAATACCCCGAGGTAATTATAAATGTCATTCCACGCTCGGCTTAGGAAGCAACGGACGGAGACAAGGACGGAGATACGAGCCGGAGAAAGAGACAGAGCGGCGAAGACAAAGACGGGAGTAGACATCGGATCAGATCCCGTCAGCCGGACGCCGTGTTTTGTCTATCATAATGAGTGGCAGTCGGACATTTGGACATAATTGTTCAATTATTTTGTTACTTATTGCCTGCCAGCACCACTGGCACTGCCACCACCCCATATGACCCAGAAAAGCCACCAAATGCCACCCAGAAAATCAAGAAAATCCACCCCGACTCTTGAGCAGAGAAAGAAAATTAATTAAAATGTGGCTTATCATCTTGAAGTTTTTGGGAAATTCCCTTAAAATGGTGAAATTATACTGAGATTTGATCATTGGTAAAAGTAATAAAATTGAAAAGAATTATTAGTTCTTATTAGATAATTGTAATACGTTCTTATTTGTCTTTAATAATGACATAAAGTTCCCTTTCTTCCAGTGCATTCAGCTTTTCTGCTCATTTCGTTGCTCCGTCTTGTGTCCTCCATTTCGGATATTTGTCAATTAGATATTTTCGGCAAATCTTGGACTTCACATGGAGTTCATTTATGTTGTATATCGGCGAGTGGGAGTGGCACAAAACATGGCCCATCGCCGCACCACATGACAGCAAGTCACCCGCAAATGGAACACGCGACAGTCGAACGTCAAATTCAATTACAAATGAAACTCCGAGGAGAATTAGAAAAGGGGCGGGAAAGGTGGGCGTGACCAGGCCTCAGGTGTGCTCCGCCATTCAATTATAAACTCTCAATAAAAATTTGTGTCACTTGGCTAGCTTTCCTTTATTGTTTTTGACATTCAACTGAGCCTCCTGAACACAACCCCTTGCCTCTTATTTCCCAGGATATTGCATAATAGAACCCCATGACGTATTTAAAAAGTTTGTTTTCCAGCCAAGTCCATGAGAGTTTTGGCCCCAGGCGGAGGAGTTTCCTCCTGCTAGTGACAGCTTCAGCCGAGAAAGTCAATCGAATTGCACATGAGATGTGGAAATAGAAGAGCAGCCCAGGACACGCGACTAGACTCCTTCACAACCTTCAAAAGCACAACGGTTAAATTATTAAGTCGGTAATAATTTTGTCTATTTTTTAATGCAGAAAAAATAAAATAAAAAACTGTTAAGGTTATGATAAAATATCACAAAGGACCCAAAATATAGATATTATTCCCCATTTTAAATAAAACCCGAAACAAACTTCCTATTTACTCATAACACGACACATTTTGTATCTATCAAAAGCGGCACAAATTCCAAGAAGGCCTGGTTTGAGCATGCAGATTTATGCATCATCTTTCGATGCCTTTGTGCCCAGGCCCCATCCGCGAATCATTCAAATCCCATCCAATCCGATCTGATCCCATCCGAGGGTGACAATTCGTGAATCGGCGGCGGATAGAACCCGTTCGCGACCAAGTCCGCGTCCTCGTCCGCGTCCGAGTTGGAGAATGCGTGTGAATCGCATTGAATCGCTCAATGACATATCGGTAAATCAGTGCCAAGGAGCGGGGGCACCACCGCATTCCGTGGCACATAAAGCAAAAGTTTGGCCAGGGCACAGACCCATCCCCAGCCTTTCTCTCAGACGCCCAGTGCCCAGTGCCCAGTGCTGACAGATGGACAAGAGGGAAAACAAAGCAAAAAGCAGCCACGGAGAAACACAAAAATATCGCAATGATCATAAATATTATTCCGTTTTGATGTCCCCTGGCAGCCCACAAAACTTGGACGGTGTGTAAGTGGAAATACAGTCAAAGTTCCCTAAGGTTAAAGGTAGTTGGGAACATAATATCTGAATTTTAAAATTGTCTAAAGATATAGCAAGCTATTTTAAGCAGTATATTATATAAAATTTATAATTAAAACATTTTTGTAGATTAAGATATTGCTATGTATTTAAAAGTGCAATATATTCAAAGTTTTTCAGTAGCCTACACTACAGAGTTTCCCCTGTACTTCTCTGCGATTTAGTGGACACAGGGACATCATCTGCAATGTCCAGCGGGCGACAGAAGTTGCCAAAAAGGGCTTTCCATTTTTCACACAGATGCAGATGCCGATGCCGATGCAGATCCCCAGTGCGAAGTCGTCAAGTGATCCAGCGGCAGCGGCGCAAAAAAGGTGTCGAAGAAATTGTTCGACAACAAAGCCGCGGCCAGAGTCAGCCTCAGACTGAGGCTTCCAGTCAAAGTCGGAATCGGAATCGGGGAATCGGAGGAGACCTTCTGGTCCGATCTGCTGCATAAATGAGGCAGCCAGAGACACGCTGTCTGGCAATTCTGATTCTGTTTCTGGACCCAAGTCGGGCCCCAGAAAAAGGCCGCCCGTCACTGGGGAGCTGTGGAATCCTCGCAGGCGTCGCATTGTCTTCCCTCGCCATTATTAGTCGGGATGTTTGTTAAGGCTGTTAAGGCGGCTGCCTGGAATTTGAATTTCAGCAGGGGAAAATATTAAAATAGTCCACCAACCAGCCAAGGATCGGGCAGATGCAATCGTCACCCGGCTGGTCTTAGTCTCTCTCCTCTCCGATCGAACATATATACTCGTATATAGCGGGGCATTCTATGCAAAATATGATAGAAATCTGAGGTTCGTTGGCATTTGGCGCGAACAGATTTAAAATCATATGCATTTCTTGTTCTCCGGTTTACTTATCCTTATATGTATTGTATAAACTTCTGGTGGAATCACTATGGGGCTTAAAGTTACAAATTGTATTTAGTACTTTATTTAAAAGTATCTCTAATATCTTGTGTTTCCATAATAGAATTATGATTCTTGCTACTAGGAAATTAGCACAGTCAGGATTATAGGATAGAATTGTTTTAACTTTTAGCCAAAGAGCTCCATCAGGGCTAATATTACATATCGATCAATGTCAACATTTTGTGTAACTTTATTACAGTGTCTTGGTGAAATCTGATTTGAGAACTTTAAGTGAACTCCCTGCCATAATTGTATAAAAATATTGACTGCATAGTTAATCTTGTAAGGATTTTGTAATTAATTGTTGGGGCTATTTTTATTTAATAATTATATCTTAAGTTTTTAAGCTTTGATTCTTGGTTCATTTTTTAATTTTATACAAATTTTTAGCTATGTGTTCCACTGTGCCTTTCAGTTTGCCCAAAGCGTGGATCGCCGATCTAGTCGATCGGCCTGCGAAATATGATTGCTGTTTGGCATGGAGGAACAAAACTGAAAACTCCAGTTACCATGTGGCGAACGACAGCGGTACAAGCGACAAGCTACAAGGAATGTCAACACGGATCCAGCTCTGTGCACAGGAAAAAAAAGATGGACATTACTAAATTAAAATAATTGTAGTTTAAAAAGAGTTCAGCAACAGCCCTGTGAAATTTTAGGATCTAAGATATTCAATTAGTTCACATATAAGTTATCTATTCTCATTATAATTTTTTACAAGATTTTGACTTGTATCTTTCTCTACAATCATTTACGAACTCTCTATTATTTTTCACAGTTCATCTTTGGCCACTGGTCTTCCTGCCTCCGCTGATCTTGTTACCGATTTCGATTTTGATGGCGATTTTGACTGGACCGGCGGAGCGCTGACAATTCCTCTGAACTGCGGCGGAGGACGCTTTGGGATGGGATGTGAGATCTGGGGGCATACATACATAAATCCCCCAAATGGGGCAGCATCAGAATGTGTCGAGCCATTGTCACTGCATGCCGCGGATCCACGATACTTTATTCATTTATTCCAATAATAATAATGCAATGCAAACATTGATTGTCATCGATTGTCAGCCGAAGGCTGCGCACGCGCATTCAGCTTCAGCCCCCGGACCGGATTCGATTTGGATTCGGAATCGGACTCTGTATAGGGGGGAGACGAAACTTATGCCCTTTTAGGGCATTTTTGATAGGTGACAGATTTTGTGCGCTCGCCGCGCGATTTGTGGGCAGAATTTATGAGTTGTTGTCAGCCAGCCAGAATGTCGCTTGTTTTTGCCGTCGTCGAGTCGAGCTTTCCTGGCCATATTTACATTTAATTTCAGTTTATTATTTATGCCTCTTTGAGCCCCTTGGCCCTATGGCTGCAGCGAGGGATAAGCCTGTTTTACATAAAAAATTGTTTCAGTTTTTATTTCATGGTCCTCGGCTTGGATACCGTGGCGGGGAGGGTCAGGAGCGCCGTGTAATTGCTTTTTGCGTTGGTGAATTTAAATGAAAATGAATTCAATATTGCATTTTCACGCCGAAATGCTTCCAAAAACAGATTTTTCATTTACACTTTCTGAATGGCGCAATCCGGATTACGTGTCCCACGGGCCCAAAGCATTGATTTTGCTCCTGCGCAATGAAAGAGGGGATTCGTCGCCGCCCATTTGGCTCAAAGGATTCGCTTTCCCCTTCCTCGGCACAAAAAACTGACGGACACTGGCAATACACATTGCTGGAAAGGCTCTTCGTATTCTGAATGCCCTTTGAGGGACAAAGGACTCGCTTTCGCACACTTTTTCATCGCCTTTTCTGGGGAAATTAATCAACAACGTGCGAGAAATTAAAGGCAAATCAATTTGGCCCCCGAAGAGCTCAACTTTCATTGGCTTTTTTGGTCAATGGTCAATGTGGAAATGGGATGGACTTTAAAGTTTAAGCACAGATTCTTCTGGTTAAAAACTAATATATATATAGAAACGATTTATGCAGCAATAGTGGTGTTTCAAGTAAAATAATTAAACAAAATTCATATAAAAATCAATTTAAATCGTTTCCGCATTCCGGATCTCTATCAAATGTATATATAACCAAGGGTCTTTGCTTGGATCCGGGTCGGACTCCTTCAGTTTTGTGCGACATTATGCATACAGTGGCGGCGGTGGCGTGTTAAATTTATTTATTGCCATCGAAATTATGGGGTTTTGTACCCTCAATGACGAATGATCTACATTTTGATGGCTGTCGCTCCAGCTTTTTGTATGGCCGATTTGATTTCAGTGCTGACCATTTTGTCAGATACGGCATGACTTTTTAATGTACCCCGACTCGGGTTCGGATTCGGGTTCGTTTCGATTCGTTTTTGTCATTTTAATGTGCATTGAATTTTAATTTCCACAATCAAAGCACTTTCAAAAGAAGACAGACAGAGGCAGAGACACGATCTAGATATACGATACAAGCCCCAATGATTACGGGACACCAAGAGTTTGTCAAAATTTTTAAAAAGTCGACCCTGCCTGCCTCTCAAAATTTATGCCAATTTCTGCCTCCGTCTCTGGGCCATAAAAACAAAAATACTTTGCCTCGTTTTTATTTTATTTTGTTTTTATTCGCCATTCGCTTTTTGGGCATTGCTTTTCGGGCGGAAAAAATGATCTGATTTATATTTGACACAATGGTCTGACGCAGACGGCGTGTTACAATATATCGCGCTCCAGGCCCATACAGGTACTGCACGGTAAATAAAATATTATACTTTTTATTGAAGAATCATATATTCAAATAAAACAAAAATTTTGTTGTCTTCGCAAATCTAAAAAGATTTTAAAATAAAGGTGCAAGAGGCCTATTTTGAGAGAGATAGTCTTGGATCAAAGTGGGACAAAGGAAGAAGCTTGCCTCCCTATTCTTTACTTATTTTTATGATCCGATTTTTCTAAATTTTACAAATATATATTAATCACATATTTATTTTCATTTTAGGGAATGGTAAGCTAGTTCTCAAGGACCTTATCCCGGACTATATTTTAACCAAAAATATATTTAAAATTCATTATATTTCTCTGTCTGCATACCCACCTCCATATGTATTGTACATAACTCAGTTGCTCGCTCTGATACATAAAACATAAGACGGATACGTGGGCGGAAAGGGAGCGAGCCGGAGCGGATTGGGGATTATCGGGGGTGTAAGGTGCGGACGGACCGCGGCCGTAAATCGCCGGCGGACGACATATGGCGGCCATTATGATGCGCGCAATAACTCGAATCGCGAATAAACGGGCAACAAACAAAAGCCTCGCTCATACGCCACTTGAGGCCCAATTATATCGCAATGAGTGCTCGTAAAATATTGGGGTGTTGACAAATTATGGCAACGCCTTTGCCCGATCACGACTTGCACGTTAATCAGCTCTCGGTATTGAATGTTTTTTTCTTAGCTTTTTTTGTTGGCATAGTGCCGGGTCTGGTGGGTTTGATTTCGTTTCTGGTGTGATATATCAGGCGGTCGGGCTTTCAGAGAAGGAATAGATAGAGAAAATTTGAAGAAAGTAATTCTTATAGTTCCAAATAACATTTAAGTGTTCTAAATAATTTAATAAACCGACACTCTTCCACTTTTAAATAGCGTAAACAAGGGTCAGTTCAAAGAAAATTGCATAATTACCATTTGTTTCAACCCCATTTTCCAGAAAATAGAGCTGACAATCCACACAATAGATGTGTGCATATGCATAATGACATTAGGCTTATCTTCCCTTTTCTTTTTTTTAAGGCATGTGCAACATTTTTCGTTACCATTTCGCCTTTATAAGCAGCCTCGCAGCAGGAGGCATCCATGTCGTGCTCCTCGAAACTGTCGCGCAGGTTCGCTGCGCTTCTAATTAATGTGCGCACCTTAAAAGGTGTTAAAATGACAAACAAACCATAAAACTCTGATAGCGCTGCGTTTTTTACATAAAATATGCCCAAAACCGAAACAGCAGGCTCGACGATCCAAAGGCGAATGACACAAATGGGCAGCTCAACCCCCGGGAAATGAAATACGACTCGACGAAGAAGGGGTCAGGATACTCACGATACAACTCCGATATCTCACCCACGAGCAATGCGGAACAGGTGCTTGAGATCGGGGTACTGCAGGATCACAGGATCGCTGGATCCCGCCTCTGCGCAATGTGCGTTGATGTGCGCTTATCGAGTTGTCATTGTCCTGGCCCAGGACCCGGGCCCTCCGCGCCAATTAATTCCAAGGGGGATAACGCCGAAACGCCACGGAATATGCGCAGACATGAGCTTAATTAATTTGTGCCTGCAGCGCAACCACCTCGACTCATGTTCTGAGTCCTGTAGTGTCCTGTTTCTGGCTGCAATTTCCGCTGGCCAGCTTAGAAGCTGCAGGCGCGATCCCTATCGATCTGAGCATTTGGTATTTTGGCCGTTTTTGCGCTCCTTCGATACATTTATAAGGGGGAGATTGGAGGAGAAACATGGCTACCGGCGTTTAAGCCGTTTAGCAACAGCTGATTAATGGCCAAGAACGCGTAGAGTCAAAGTTTAACCAAGCCAGACAGGTGCTTTCTCAAGCCCACATCTTGTACGGTGAGGCCCACGCCATGGATTACATTGAGAGAAATTAAAACAATAACCGAATTTAGTTCGCTTTCTTGTGTTTTTAATTAACAAATTTCTTAACCTTAATATAAAAGTAGACCGTTTCCAACAGTGCACATTCTCCCGCCCGCTCTCTTCGAGGCGATAAAAAGCGGTTCATATTTAAGAGCCTGGCCAAAAGCCAGCTAGCCTAGGCCTATCAGGATCTGTGCATTCATAAATCAAGTGCCTAATTAATGGAGCCCGATAAAGAGGGCCAGAATTAGAACCCGCTCTGGGTTTATCAATTATATTTTCCCCACTTAATTTGCTCGCCTTTCATTAGCCGGCGCGGGTAATCTGCATGAGTTATTCCCGCAAATATCTGTGTATCATCCGCACACGTAGTCGTCTTGGCCATTGTGGTAACTGAAGTGGAGCCAGCTTTGCGGTGTTGGCCATATCGTTGCCTTGGCGAAATTCCGCAGTCAATCACCGATTAGGGCGCCACATTCAAATGAGAAATATTCGCTGGTTGCATTGTTGATAATGTGCAGATGAACTTTAATTGAGTTTAGAGAATCAAGTGGAGGATTTTCTGAATTTAACTTTGATAAATGCTATTAGAAATAACTATCATGCTATGGATACTATTCTTTGTAATGTCACAATCCTTTTTACCTCTCTTAAGCTCCTTATATTTTTCGAATATTAATTAGCCTTGTTGAAGCTCATTAAAAAACATAACTGCTGACAGACACACACAGCAAGGCAGGCTATTTACATTTTCTGCGTAAATACTTATTCCAAGGGACATTCTGAAATTCTAATTCGAGTTAATTAAACACGGACCCCGAAAAACTCGACGACAATCAGATACAAGGCACGAACGGAGCTGAGCTGCAAATGTCCAGGGAGAAGCCTCGGACTGGTTCCTCCTATCGCAGCCATCGATTTTGAGTATGTCGAGTGTCCTTTCCTCCTCCTCATCTCTTTTGAAATGCAAACAAAACAGGGAATTAAAAAGAAGACTTAATATTAAAGATGAATAATGAATACTCTAAGATTAAATTAATAAATTAAATACTACATAACTTTTTTAAATAACTGAGTTTTAGGTATGCTTTGTTTATCAGAGATTTGCTTTTTATTATAAGATTATTAGTTAACTTTACAGGCAGAGTATTTAAAGTTATGTCTGAATTGAGTCTGCACTCAATATTTATTAGCCGAAAACGAAATTTTAATGAACCACAGTGGGCTCAATAAAATAAAATCGATATATATATATGTGCAACTAAAAGGCAAAAGGAATAAAATAACAAATAAAATAATGAAGTGCAGGGAGTCCGAAACTGATTCCCGATCTCTGGCACAAAATTATCAAAACAAAGTTGGTGCCTGGGCAGCAGGAACCCCCGATCGTCTCTCACCTGTCCCGATCTCGAGCTGATCTTCTCGATCCCGGCTCGGCTCCAGATCAAGTTTCGCTCTGCGGTTTCTGATTTTCTTATTTATTGATTTTCTACAATAAATTTCGCATGTTTGCATCCAATTTAAATAAAATTCGACAATTCTAAATCACCTCGTTTTGACGTGGGGCTACTGTATCTGGATCTGGCTGGATCTGGGATTCTGGGACTCGCCGCAGCCTGCTTACCTGTCCCAGCTCCGGCTCGCGTGTGTGTATGTGGACCTGGGTTCGAGTCCCGAGAGGATGACTGCGTCGTCTTGGCCTGGCCTCTCCGCTCGGCGGAAATGCAAAACAAGGCCAGAGCGGCAGATTTATTGACATCTTCGTTGGCTCTCATCCACTGCTTTGCATATGAGCTGCCAAGACGGACGGGGACAGTTGCAGATTTCCCATACGTGGCCATAAATACGGGGACGATCTGAATTATCGGCACGCTCGCTACTGATCCCAACCAGTTCCATGACTCACTCACCACCACCTGCCCGATCCGCTGGGTTTTCGATTTCTAAATCACATCGTAATCACCACCGAATCGCTGCTCGAACTAGAAATTATGAATAGCCAATGAGAACGAACGACCGCAAAGATCTCAAATTATTGCGTGCGAATTGGGGTTTTTTATCTGGCCCGACTCCAGAGAGATATATATGTTTATTCCCCGCGATCCGTCGTCGTGGGAAGCCGTTTATTCAAATCAAGCCTTTTGTCTTTGGCTTCGCCTGGCCATTATTAATTAAATGTAGTTATTTGTATGTTAAAATCAATATATGAATTTTAAGTTTTGGCCATCTCTGCACTCATGATTCCCACGTCATGTTAGCCAAATTTATCGCTCTCATTTAGACAAAAGCCATTCACCGGAGATGTTTATGCGATGCGCGTCGAATTTGCAATTTCCATGCGAATTTGTCGCCAATTTGCTGTGCCACCCGCCGATTTGATGGGTTTATTCCCACAGCCAGACACATCCAGCTCTTGGATTAGTGAATCTGTTGGCGGTGATAACAAACTGATCAGGAAATTGAACGGGTGACATCTTTGCCAGACTTTGAACATTAATTGAAAACAAAAACAGAAAAGGAAAACGAAAAGGCGTAGCCACGATGTTGGGAAATATATTTCAATGCTGTTTTTAAAGTATTATTTTTTTAAAGATAAATATAATATCATACCAGGCTAGTTCAAGTATTAAAGGACTCTTTAAATATATTAAAAAAAAGCGAACAAACTACAACTCAATAATTGTTTCAACAAACATTTCCCTGGCTCGGCCCGCACTGTTTTAATTAGTGTTCGGTTTGCCCAACGCGCCATCGCAGGCGGTTCCTGTTTCTGGCCAGCTTCCCTTGAGTGATTTCATTAATTAAAATCGCTGTTAATGTGGATAACGGATTATGACATCGCCAAGAGTGTTTGTGGGTGTATCAATCTGTTTGAACACAGACTCCTTCCCGTTGGACAATCACCCGCTCTGGGGACAGCTGGCGCTGGCTTTATTATGGCATATTATGCGGTCGTCGTTTGTATTAAAATTGTTAATTGGTTTTGTTTTTAATCTGTCAATCAATTAAAAAAACAACTGCGATTTAATTAATTAAATCAACAAAGACCGCAATAATGCAGCGCCAGCAGTGGCAGTAGCTGCAAATATTCATCTCAATGAGTGATAATAAATAATATTACCCAAGTACAGTGCGACTCGCAACGATAAATGCTTCTGTTTTTTGTTGGCTAAAAGGGAAACCTTTACAAAATACTCAAGAATATCTAAACTTATCAAGGTAGCACTTAATTGGATTAATAAGTTTAATGGAAACACTCTTGAAAGTGTGTTTATTAAAGTTAAAAACTAAAGTTTTAAAAGAAATCACACGCTACTCATAGAGCAAACTATAATGTAAATGACTGAGAACCCTTTTTGAAACAGTTGCAAGCCCTTGCAAAACAGCTGTAAAACTGTTTTCTGTTTTGACAAGATTTTTTTGTGATTTTTTATAGATTTGTATAAGATTCAGTTTAACATTTAGAGTATGTGTAATTGTAAAAAAAAAAAAAAATAATAATTACAAAGGTGACAGCTGATTTTATTATTTTTTATATTAAGAATTCATAAGAATACTCCCATTAATACCCCTATTTGGATGAATATTTCTATTTATATATAATTAAATGACGTCAGTGGTGGGCGTGACCTGAACAAAGTTGCCATGGAAGTGGAGGGAAGATGAAGTGGAGCTCCTGGTGGAACGGGAGTCGCCCCAGAAAGAGACGGGACGAGTGTGGGAGTCGCCTAACGGGGCACCAACCTCGGCCCGAACCCAATCCTCAACTCCAATTCAATGGCGGAGGTGGAAAGAGCCAACGCCATTTGAAATTCGAAATTCGTATGCAAATTTCCATACATTTATTTTCCACACTTTGGCCAAACAGCGCCGCCAGCTAAAAATGATAAAGCGACTTCATTTTTTCCCCGTTGCTGTTGTTGTTCGTGCCTCGTTTCGTTTTCGTGCACTCTTTTCCATTGCCCCTGCTCCTCCCCCAGCAGTACACTTTAAAAAAAAAATTATATATCATATATTATTAGGATTTAATAGACTTCATTTTATTTAATGAAAAAATTCGAATATTACAAATAGAATATT